>JAJONR010000177.1:0-79538 GCA_029582245.1 Solanum etuberosum
TGTCCCATGTGTCATTTTCTTTAAGAGCCAAAAGTTCTTCCTCCATTGCTTTTTGCCAACATTCATGCTTGGAAGCTTGTATGTAACAAGATGGAACAGATATTTTGGATAAAGTAGAGGAAAAGTCATACCAATTGGGAGTATGAGATACTCTGGTAGATCGCCGAGTAGGCTCACCAGATCTTGAAGAATTCTCAGATTCTAGTTGTGGTACAGTTTCAGGCGGCGGATCAGTGTCGGGATAGGATAAAGTTGGCTGACGTCGTTCATACACAAATTCAGGTTTGAACCAAAGAAGATGATAAATCCTCAAAAGTAGGAAGAAGAGGAGAAGCAGAAGATGAATCTACAATCGTATGAAAGAAATACTGATTCTCAAAGAAAATAACATTTCTAGAAATATGAAATTTGTGAGAACATGGATCCTAGAAAATAAAATCTTTTTGTGAAGTAATATAACCCATAAAAGCACATTTAGTAGACTGTACAGAAAGTTTATTGCGCTGCGAATGAGGCAAATACACAAAACAAACACAACCAAATGTATGAAAATCACTATAGTTAGGATTTTGGTGATAAAGACGAAAATATGGAGACTCAAGATTTAGCACTTTAGATGGAAATCTATTAATTAAATAGACAGTTGTAGACAAAGCTTCCACCCAATATTTAGATGGTACAGATGACTCAATCAATAAAGTATGAGTGACATCTAAAAGATGGCGATTTTTTCATTCAACAACTCCATTTTGTTGTGGTGTATATGGGCAAGAGTGTTGTGAGACAATTCTTTTTTCAAGTAAGAATTTTTTGAATTCATAAGACATATATTCTCCACCAGAATCAGATCTTAATAATTTGATGCATGTAGAAAATTGAGTCTCAATGTAAGCCAAAAATGTCTTGAACATGAAAAATACCTCAGATTTGGATCAAAGAAAATACACCCATGTATACCGACTATAATCATCTATGAATGTCACAAAGTATTTGAAATGAACATGAGAAATAATTGGTGAAATTCCCCAAACATCACTATGAATGACTTCAAAATACTTTGTAGCACCACTACCAAAATTAGGAAAAGGAAGAGTTTTACTTTTGCCTAATTTACAAGTAGAACAATCAATGGAAGCAACTGAAAATTGATTTTTATTTCCCAATAAACCAGAATTTGATAAATGAGACAACACAACAGAATTTGGATGTCCTAGACGCTTATGCCAAACCTCAGTCTTACTAGTAGTAGAAGTACAAGCAAAAGATAGAACAGGAGGAATGAAAAAGTTTATAGGAAACAATCGTCCAACTTTATGCCCCTTCGCGATTATCGTCTCCGATACCTGATCCTGCACAAGACAACCATTACGAGAAAAATTCACATCACAAATATTATCTACCAATTGTCCAACTGAAATAAGACTAGTTGAGAGCTTTGGTGAAATAAAAACATTCTTGTAAGTTGGAGTAATGTCCCCAACCTTGGTAATGGGTAAATTACTACCATTGGCAATCTGTATTTGTGATGGACCTTGATACTTACGAACATTTTTTAGGATGCTCGTTGAGTTGGTCATATGATTGGAAGCACCTAAATCAACAATCCAAAAATAAGATGTAACATCATTACTTTGTAATCCCAATGTTGAAACGATCATTTGTTATACCATTTCAGGAATAAGAACTTGTCCTGAAGATGAGTTATCATTAGTGGAACCATTTATCCCAGCTTGAAAATCATTGATCCTACGATTTTGAGGGCACGTGAGACACTCTTTAATAATATGTCCTTGTTGTTTACAATAATTACAGAACTTCTTGCTACAATTGCTAGCAATATGACCATATTCCTTGCAACTGTAGCATTGAGTTCTACTCATATCCCTGCCCTTCCCTTTACCTTGAGCAGCAAATGCAACAGTGACATCATTTTCTTTCTTGAAAGCAGTTTGTGTGACAAGACGTTGCTCTTCACGAAGTAATTCTCTAAAGCAAACATCCAAAGAGGGAGACGGGTCACGATTCATCAAGTTAGAGCGAACACTCTCAAAGTCAGAGTGTAATTTCATCAAAAATTGGTCTCGCTTGCTTTGCTCATGAACTGCCTGAATCACTGATAGAAATTCAGTAGGTATTTTGGCATAGACAATATCTGTAAATTCAGCCCATAAGTTCTGAAATCCAGAAAAGTAATCTTGAACAGAAAGACTTCCTTGAGAGTAATTAGCAATTTCATACTCTAACTGAAAGCGTCTTGCGCTATTATCTTGGTTGTAAACCTTTTGTAAGTAATTCCACATGGCCTTAGCTGTCTTGTACGGCTTGAGATTAAGAACAATAAGAGGGTCAATTAACCCTAGAATCTATGTCATCACCCGAGCATCTTTAATCTTCCATTCACCTAGCTTTGTTGAATCAGTAGGAGCAGGATCACTTCAATATATATGGCCTCATAGTTCTTTGCCGGTGACAAACAACTGAAATTGAAACTCCCAAGAAGAAAAAAAAATTCCAGTGAAACGAACACTGAAAGATTTAAAGTGATGTGAATTTATGCTTTTGAATAGCTATGAAAACTACAAAAACTCAAGAAAGCAACTAGAATGACCAAGAACAAAATTTCCAGGTGGTAGGACTGATTGTCGATGAACAGTCAACCAAAAACCAAGATTTTTAATTTTTTTTTAGAAGGAACCACAAATGACTCTATGAAACAAGACAACCAAGAGAAGGCTCTAATACCATGTCAATTTTCTGCTGAATGCCTCTCAAAGTGAGAGAGTTTTTCCATTATATAGAGAAAATTTAAATTACACATCCCTAAAGATCCGCCATTCCTATCCCTAAAGATTAGATATTCTATCTCTACAAATCTGCTATCCAATCCCTCTAAATCTATCTTGCTATCCTCCAAATCAGCTATTCTATCACAATATTTATTTATTTGATTCTACAACAAATGTATATGATCATGCTAATTTATATCACTATATAATTACATTAATATATACAATCATTTAGTTGTCCATCATGCTAACAATTCGATGGCAATACAACGACTACACCTCAACCTCAAATTATCACTTATATGAATCCTCAATATCCATTCAACTCTAATTGGGCTTCCATTCAAATGACCATAGCAATAGTCGCTTCAATTATTTTATTTGTATTCAACCTAAAATTTAGGTTCAAACAACATGCAATAAAATATTTAAGAAACCCAGCAGATAATACAGGCTGAAATTGATTTACGAAAACACCCCAATTGAAAAATCAAGCAAATTGGAGTATTGAGCATGGACAATAAGAGACAAGATGCAAAAAAATGCACTTTCTGATTGTTAATTGCACAATTGATTAACATGGATATAAAACGCACTGAATCTATTCGATAGTGGGATGAATCAAACAGTTTGAGAACTAATTCAAATTAAGAATAAATATGTGATAACATAAATACCTGGACAGTGAATGACAGAGACAGACGGTGGATGACAATGGAGGACGGTGGGCGACGATGGACGACAGAGAACGCGCGGAGATGGAGGGTGCTCTGGGCCTTATCACATTGTGTTCTAAAGAGAGTGAAAAAATCACATCTGAAAACTAAAAGGTAAAAGCATAAATTAACAACTTAAATTTTGAAAAATAATTGGGGGGAAATGAAAAGGTAAAAGGAGGGAATGAAATTTAGTACCCGCCTAATTTTGCCACAATTTTAGGTAAGCTAATTAGCGTCAGTTTTGTAAAGGTAGATACAGTAAAACCTCACTAAATTAATATAGGTGAGATCAAGAAATATTATTTAATTAACAAAATAATAAATTTTGAGATTCAATGAAGATTAATTTTGATTACATCAAAATCACTGTATATTACTAATTCTCTCTCGGTGCAAGTTAGCATAACATGCGCCCACCATGGGTAAGAGAGCTCGCATACCCACATAGAAGGCTATATGGCAAAGGAGCTCAAAACATGAAGGGATATGCTCAGCGAGGTCGAAAACTAGATCCACTAGGGAAGAAATCTGCGGAAACAAGTTCGAAGGCAGCGGACTCAGGTACAAAGTTAGCTGACTCAAGAGGATTAGATGAATTAGCAACTATGAGTGTAGATCTATCTTCAGCTCAACTAAAGAACAAAGCAGAAATTGAAAATGAGGTCATTAGCACTCCTGAACAAGCTAGGACTAATGAAACAGTAACATGCAACAAGGAAACAATGAAACAACAACAAGCTATGGGGTCGTTCAGTCCTCGAGGGGTGGAAGTCCTACAGAATCGAGTAGTAGCAAGCAATCATGGGCGGATGAAATGGAGGAAGAAGATGCAACACAAACAAAATTGAAATCGATTTGGGATGAGATATAGGGAAATTATCTAATGCAGGGTATAAATTGAACTATGTTGCTCCATAAAAAAAGAGGGGGAATCAATAGGTGGAATTGAATTAGAGGATATTAGCTCTGAGATCATGTATTGGGGGAATGCGGTGGTGTGCTATGTACTGGGGGCACCCCCCTTTCCAGGTGATACAAGGTTACATCCGAAGGTTATGGGGAAAAAAAGGAATAGATAAGATTCCAATGTTGAAGAATGGGGTGATAGTGGTAAGATTTGAAACAAAAATAGGGAAGCAAGAGTTGATACAGGGTTGTATTTATCACTTCGACAATAAACCTTTTATTGTCAAGGAATGGACTCCTGAACTAGAGTTTACAAGGGAGGAATTCAGACAATTCCGATTTGGATCAAGTTTCCTGGGCTGGATTTCAAATATTGGAGCAGGAAAGGGCTAAGCAAGATAGGTAGTTAGATTGGAAGACCATTAATGGTGGATCATGCTACTGAAGAACGAAATGGGCTGAACTTTGCGCAACTATTGGTCGACGTTGAGAAGGGAACACAACTAACGGATGAGGTGAGGTTTAAGAATGAAAAAGGGAAAATCATTGTGCAGCAGGTTCAGTATGACTGGAAACCAACACTATGCACGTTTTGTAATAAATATGGTCATGAGGAGGAGGTATGCAAAATGAAGAGGAAGGTTCCCAAACCTGTTCTATTGCCACAAGATAGGGTAAATGTACAGGTGCAAAGTAGTCCTAATCAACAACCAGCTAAAGTAGTTGAAGCACGACAAAAAGGGATAGTGATAGTGAGTAACAATAGAGCAAAACAGGGTGATGAAGAGATAAACAGTAGAAAAGAAGGATGGCAAACTCCTACACGATTAGGGAAGATATCGAAGTCCCCTCCAGGAAAATCAGCTCAGATAGAAAGTGCAAATTCTTACCAAATATTGCAGAACGATAATGAAAAAGGAAGGAGTAGAGAGATTGTGGGTGGCCAGACTATAATAAGGTCTGGTAGTGGTTAATATACTAAGAAGGAATGTAAGGGGGCTTAATTCTCCCAATAAGCAAAGGGAAGTGAAGATCCTTTGCAATGAAGAAAAGGTGAGTCTGGTTGGCTTACTGGAAATTAAAATAAACAGTGGAAGAATAGAAAATATGGTCGCGAGTATGTTTGCTGGTTTGAAGTACACTACCAACTTGGAAAATCACTACAATGGTAGAATATGGCTAACATGGAAACCTGACTACTATTGTGTCAAACCCATCAACAAAACAACACAACAGATAACATGTGAGGTATTGTTCATCCCACTTCAACTCTCCTTTGAGATAACATATGTGTATGCTTTTAATAGAAGGGAAGACAAGAGGGGTTTATGGGAAAGTCTGATACTCCAAAGTCGAAGATGTACAAAACCATGGATGGGGCTAGGTGAATTTAACTCCCTATTGAAGATTGATGATAGAATAGGAGGGAATTCCGTAGTTTGGGCAGAAAATGTGGATTTCAATGAATGTGTTCTTGAATGTGGGTTGACAGAATTTCCTACTCATGGCAGTAGATATACTTGGAGTGATAAACATGATGGAAATATATTTTTTTTCAAAAATTGATTGGATTTTTATTAACAGAGAATGGCTAAATACAATGCCTACTTGTAAGACATTATTCTTACCTGAGGGCATTAGTGACCACTGTCCAGCAAAAGTAATCCTAACAGAAGAATGTAGAATCAGGAAACCATTTCAGTTTTGTAATGTGTGGGCCAAACATTCACAATTCCAATCTATTGTGAAGGAAGGATGGGATGAAAACATAGAAGGTTGTATGATGTACAAAGTTGTGAGAAGATTGAAGTTGTTAAAGAGAAAGCTGAAGCTGCTACACTCACAGTCTTTCCAGAACATAGTAAATGAAGCCAATGGAGATAGAGAAAAACCGAGACAAGCACAACTACAATTGCTGAGCAACCCACACAACTTGGATTATCAACAACTGGAAAGCCAGTTGTATCAGAAATTCAGAGCCTCTTCTTAGCTAGCTGAAGTATTTTTACAACAGAGGAGCAAAGCAACATGGATAAGGTTGGGTGATGATAATACTAGGTACTTCTATTCAGTTATTAAGCATAGGAAGCTGAAGCATGCTACAACTCAACTGAAAAATACATCAAGAGAATGGCAATATGATCCTACAAGTATTGAAAATGTAATTGTGGAATATTATGAGTATATCCTGGGAAAGAAGTCCCTGCAGAGAATACCAACAATAGGAGAATCGATGAGTCATGGGGAGGTGCTTACTAAGGAGCAACAGGGTGAATTAGTGCACAGTTTTGAACCAGCAGAAGTGAAGAAAGCAATGTTTCAGATTGATAGTAATAAAAGCCCTGGACCAGATGGATTTGGTAGTGGCTTTTACAAAGCAGCTTGTTCTATTGTGGGGCAAGATGTTACTTCTGCAGTGCTGGAATTCATTCAAAACAACAAGTTACTAAGACAAATCAACTCAACAAGTATTGCACTCATCCCAAAGATAGAGGTACCTGAATTTGCCAGTCAATTTAGACCAATATATTACTGTAACGTCATATACAAGTGCATATCGAAATTGATTTGTAGCAGATTGAAGAAAGCATTGAATCTGATAGTAGCAAAAAACCAATCAGCCTTTGTCCGGGGAGAGCAATGATTCATAATGTTTTGATTTGTCATGATATTATAAGACATTACAATATGAAGAATGCCTCACCTAGGTGTCTTATCAAAATAGATTTGAAGAAAGCTTATGACATGGTAAGTTGAGAGTTTTTAGAGGAAGCACTTAAGGGATTTGGGTTTCCAGAAAAGTTTATTAAGTGGATTATGCTGTGTGTTTCCACTACAATGTTTTCAGTAAAATTCAATGGAGGGAATCATGGGTTCTTTGCTGGTAAGAGAGGTCTTAGGCAAGGAGATCATGTATCTCCTTTGTTGTTTGTGTTAGTAATGGAGTACTTGTCACGAACACTTAAATCAATGAGTCTATTGCCTGACTTTAGATTCCATCATATGTGCAAAGAGCTGAAACTCACTCATCTAATATTTGCTGATGACTTAATGATTTTTTTGTAAAGGAAATTTGGCTTCAGTAAATAGAGTGATGGAGGCATTAGCTCACTTTAGTGCTGCCACAGGTTTGGAGGCTAACATGGAAAAATCAAGTGTTTTTATGGCTGGGGTGGATGAGGAAACAAGGGATCAGATCTTGGCTAGAATTGGTTTCTCGAGTGGTGAATTTCCTATTAAATATCTGAGACTTCCACTATCACAAAGGAAATGGAATAAGGCTGATTGCTTCTCACTGATTGATAAGATCACTTACAGAATTACAGTGACTTACTCAAAACAACTATCCTATGCTGGTAGACTGCAGGTGATAAATGCAGTATTGTTTTCCATCCATAGCTTCTGGGGGCAGCGTTTATCCTACCCCAAAGCATACTTAAAGAAGTAGACAAGATTTGTAGAACTTATTTGTGGGGCAATGCTAATGATAAGAAAAAGGTAGCTCTAGTATCTTGGGAAAAATCTGTTATCCAAAGAGACAAGTTGGATTAAACATCAAAAGTAGCAACATCTGGAACATTGCATCAGTAGGGAAATTGTTATGGAAAATCATTGAGAACAAGGAGTCCCTATGGGTAAAGTGAATACATGGAATATATATGAAAGATGGAGCAACAATATGGAGTCACTACACATGTAGATTGTAGCTGGTATTGGAGGAAGCTAAATGCAATCAAGGTCCAAATGCAGGGTTGGTTTAACCAAGGAAGATACATGCTCACACAAACTGGGAAATAATCCATCACCAGTAGTTACTTAGCACTAATTGGCCAACAACCACGTCTGAGAATTGCTGAGCTAGTGTGGACCTCTATGTCTCTACCTAAACATAGATTCATAATGTGGTTGGCTGTACAAGGAAGATTACTCACGTAGGACAGGAAACTTAAACTGCACATTCAGGTGGAGGACACTAACTGCTGCCTTTGTGATAAAAAGGTCATGGAGACTACAATGCACTTATTCGAGAAGTGTGAATGGGCACAAGTTATATGGGAAGAGGTGACACAATGGACAGGAATAGCGTTGCAAAACAATGGGATCAAGCAGACACTGGAAAGAACAATGTTGAAGCACTGGAAGAAATTTAAGAAGGAGACTATTGCGGCTACTTGTGGAGCAATCTTATATCACATATAGAGAGCCAACAATTGGAAAAAGTTCAAAGGCAAGACTGTACATACAAAGGAGGCAGTAACACAGATCAAAAAGGAGATTATGGAGAGATTACAATTACTTAGTAGTTCAAAGAAAACACAGAATTGTAGGAGTTTTGTTCAGCATTTACATTGTAATTAAGTTCTTGCTTTGTAGGAGGCCTAATCCCTGTTACCAGGTATATGTGCTCTTTATTTGTACTGGTTTCGATGGTAATGGTAATTTTTACAATTGTTACCAAAAAAAACATAAAAATATAAATTATTATACATAACTAAAATGAATACATAAAAAATATTATATCATACATAATTATGTATCATATTTATTGAATTCCCATAAAAATAAATTCATTATACATGTTTAGAGGTCCATGAGCTTAGAAGAAATTGTAGATATCATTGAAAAAAATAATGTTGAAGATGATTCAATACCTTTGAAACTAGTTACGCAAAATGAAGCACTTATCACAATAACAACTCTTCGCAATTTATGGTGCTGTTCGAAAAGACAATACCTGAACCATTTTATGCAATAAGAATTTTTAGAGATGAACTTCAACTAGATTTAAATTTTAACAAAAAACAAAATACAATAGAATCATATTTAACTAAATTGTTTTATATATATCTATATTTTTAAATAATTATTAATTTATAATGTCAATGGAATCATATATTTATATAGGGGTTTTCTGAAAATATATTATCTTATTGTCTTATCGATATGGGTGATTTTTTCCATTGGCCCAAGTCAGGACCAGAGGACCATATTATCTTTGAAAAATTATTAATTTATTGAGTAATAATTTAGTGAGATTTTACTGTAATCTTATTTTTTTGTTAGCTTTGCCACAGTTATTGTAACCATGGCTAAAAAACCGTGGGTAACAGCCCTATTTTTGGTAGTGTATTATGTTTAAATTTATTTTGTAAGATAATTGTACTATGTTATGATGATATACTTGTATTGTATTTATTATTAATGTCTTTTTTTTGTTGATAAGATCTACATGCTAATTACTAGACAATATTTAAATTTTAGTATTTGTCACAAGTATGATTTAAAAGTACTAACAAATTGTGGGAAGTTTTGATCGCAGTTAAATTTTTATGATTAAATAAAGTAATAATTTTGTTACAATTATGTGGTAGAGGTTTTGATTGTGTATTTTTGAAGAATAATTTACTGAACTAATTTAATCATCAATTTTTTGGGTTAAACTATAGTAAATTAATTATAATAATTGTTAAAAATGCTGCAAATCAATTACGGAGATGCTTATTGCGGGAGTTCTAGAAATCCTCGTAATAACAAGTTGCGGGTGTTACAATCCATCGCAAATTAGTAATTTTTGGTGCATTACAAAAATTCTTATTCAGTGCCTTAATTTATTTTAATACAATTTAGAAATAGGCATATGACTTTTGATAGCTATAATTGTTCCAATGGATCTTGGTAAGCACCTTAGGACAAATGCCTTCGATGTATAACAAAATATTTGAAAACTTGTTGAGACTCTTGATAGTTATTAAAGTTATGTTTTGTAATTTTCTTATTCACACTATCTTAATGGTATTTAGGAATCTTATCTATTTTATTATGGGATGTAGTCTATGTCGCTTGTCTAAATATAGTATTATATTTTAAAGAAAATTAAGTTTGTGTGGTGCATGTCTATGGAAAGATAAATCACTATTTTATATTCATTTTAAATCTAAAAAATGTATTTAATGTTAATGATATTTTAATCTATAACTACAAAAAATAGTCAAAATGTCTAAAACTATGTGAAATGAACCGGATGCTCTCAAATATTGATAGTTTGGTCCATAAATGTCCTTGTTATCAGTAGTTTGGTCCAAAAATATAATTATTTTTTTCTTTTAAAGCAAATTTTTTTTCCTAACGATGATTTTGATGTTGTGGACACGAGGGGACTTATTTTGAACTCTTTCTCCTTTGAGCAGGTCCGGCCACATACATGATCGTCTGGTCATTCCGTTCTGTGGGTGCAAGGTAGCTTGCAAGGCAATCCGTAAGGTTGCGCTTGCCTTCCGCGACGGTAGCGCTAGCAACCTCTTGTCTGAAATGCTTGCTTACCGTTCCGCCCTGCCAGTGTGTTGGCGTCGATGAAGGTTTAAAGCCTCTTTCCTTCAACACCGAAAAGCTAGTAATTTTATGTGTCTTCTTGAGCGAGTGAAGTGCTTCACGGATGTGGAGCACGAACGCATAAAACTTTTTGCTTTTCGTCGAGCCTCTTTGAAATTACATCCCTGCCTCTCGTCTAACTCGAGTTGCCCCACTCCTTTGGCGGTGAATCATTCATCCTCATGCAACATATCATGGTTCATGAAAATATGAGAAAGTGGAGAAAACCTATCTTTTTGAGAAAGAAAATATGACATCGTACTTATATCCTTGACCATGCTGAGGTGGCAAGTTGATGAGACATTGCGATATTGATACTGGTATATGGACGCCGAGTCCCCCACGAGTCCTTGTCTAGAAGCTAGAGGCTCGGCAAGGTGGAAACGACAGGTTGTGCGATGACCTTGGTACCACCACATCATCCCATCATTTCATCATCTCATTGCATCACATTGGCCAATCTTGTTGTGTTGTTTGAGTTGTTTATGTGCTGATTCAATTATTATCAATACTCTTATTTGTTTACTTTATTTACGTCGTTCTATAGAAATTGGTGGTACTGATGTCGGAATGAGCCTTTTCTGCATGCAGGTGGAAGCATTTTATAGTTTATTTCTTAAGTCTATTTAGTTGCTTATACTCAGTTGGTCCAATCCACTGAGTACATGTGGATTGTACTCAACCATTACTTGTGTTACCTCTTTCATGCAAATTCGAGTCAGGGTGAGCCTCGTAGCAGTTGATTGGATCTAGCGGAGTTCTCTCTTTCTGTCACGCTCCGAGCCTACACCCTGGACGTGGCCGGCACTCGAAAACTATTGCTGGTTCCCAAGCGAACCCTTGTCCTGAATCACTACTCAGCGGAAGACTTACTCAAGAAAAATGAAAACTCATGATGCCAAAATAACCTTAAAAACTTAATTTAAACTCAACTCCAATAATCGTTTGAAAATAATTTAACAAGTATTAGTTAAACGCCTCATAGACTCAAAACATTACAACAACAAAGGAAATAATGATAGACTCCTCGACCTTTAAACTATCTATGAAGCCTCTACTATTACAAAAGGTTTATTGGGACAAGACCCACGACATCCTAACAAACTGAAAGTAAAAGTGGAACCCTCCGGAAGCAAGGAGGCTCACCAAAGCTAACTGAACTGCAAGTGGTATCAACGGAGCGTCTGTTGATGACCCTGGATACCTGTATCTGCATCATAAAAGATGCAGGCCAAAATGGCGTCAGTACATGAAATGTACGAGTATGTAAGGGAAATTCTAAAGCATAAACATAAGCTTGAACTGATAGAAAAGAAACATACTTACCTATTCTCAAACTCACTCAACTCAACTCAAACTCCACTCAAGGATAGGATACTCAACTCAAGGATAAGATACTCAACTCAAAGGTAAGATACTCAACTCGAAGATACTCGACTCAAGATACTCAAGGATAAAGCAACAATAAAAGATGCAATATATGGAAAGCTTTTAAAACAATAGATAATAACTCAATTGTATGTAAAAATACAATAATAACTCAATAGTATGTAAAAATACAATAATAAATCTTATTTGAGAGATTCTCTAACCGACAACCATCACTATGAGCTACGTGATGATACAACGTCTCGCCCACGCTGTCAGAACTGTCTTATACCTTGTCGGAGTATAAGACATCCTCAACTAAGTGGATCCACTAAGCTATGCTTAAAAGCAATAAGTAATCATCTAAAAAGTATGACCCTTTACTCATGTTGGCATACATGGTTTATGAGGACTTTGAGTTGTCTGAACTCATCCCCATATTGGTGCTCAATACTACTCCCAATAATATAACTCATGCTCATATGTCTAAAAACATTTCCTCATCGTCAAACTTTGAGATTATTACTCAAAAGGTTCTCTTAAAAGAGATTATGCTCAAAACTCCTCATGAACTCATTTGGAAATCAAGATTTCCTCTCGTTTTTAAATGTAAAATATTTACACTTGGGAATAATTAGTTCCCTTATATTCATTTTAAAAACACGAGTCTCAACTCTCCTCATCCTCATACTCATTTGCTCAAGTCTTTAAACAAATTATAAATAATTGTAAAAGACTTCTCAAAATAAGGTTCATGCCGAATTATGGACGTGAACGACACAATTCAAGAGTTTCAATAACCAAATATAGAACTCAATACTCGCAACTCAATAACTCCATAACTCAAGGACTCAATGAAACTACTCATCTCAAGAATGCTCGACTTATAGGGTTCATGCGGGATTATCGGCATGAACGACTCAACTCAAGAAACTTCATGTATAACATATGGTAGTCGCATAATTAGGAATATAATCTCAAAAGGATTAGGAACTCCATACTCAAGAACTTAGAACTCGAAGATACTACTCCTCTCAAAGATACTCAATTTATGGAGTTGATACGGAATTATGGGCATGAACGACTCGACTCAAGGATCTCAATAATAATGTAGACTCATGAATATACTCTTCTCATTCTCATACTCACTTACTCAAGTCTTGAAACAAATTATAAGCAATTGTAGAAGACTCCTCGAAAAGACTCAAAGGGACTTTCTCAAACATGACTCTTAACACTACCTCGAATTTGAATTATGAATTCAAGGATCATGATTATGATATATAGGGTTTCTCGATGATTAGATGTAGTTTGGATAGTTAAAATTAAGAAGTGATCGATGACACGGATTAATAGAACTCAAACGGAAAGAGGGACGGAAGAGTAGGGGACCTGGCGACCCTGGTGCACTGAGTAGCGCAGGGCACCAACCCCTAAACTTCAGAACCCCTTCCCTAGTGCACTGCACGCGCCCCACGCCAGCCACCTTGGTGCATCTGGGGCGCGCCGTGCCACCCCCTCCCCAGAACATTCCGACAAATTTTTCTTCTCGATTTTGGGTCCTAAATCACCTAAAATCGAATGGATTCTTTCCAACTTTCTTAGATTCATTAAACTAACCCAAGTACTTGAAAATCTATTCGAAATTTCTCAATAATTACACTCATTCACAAGATCCTCACCTCAAGAACTCAATAAGACACTACTAACAAGGAATGAAGCTAAAACCTCAAGAATGAAATTACGGATAAAAATCACATGATTGGTGTGTGGGTGAACGAACCCAACACTATGAGAACTTACATACCTCAAAGAACTAGGTTATTGGCGACATGTTGGATGAACGCTTGAAACCTTGAACTTTTCTCCTCTTGAATCTTCTCTGTAAAGCCCTAAACGTTTTGGGGATGAATGAAACTGATTCTAATCAGTTTAGACCCTAAATTGGGTGTAATTCACTCTTAGACTAAGTGGGGGTAAGGAAAAGACTAAAATACACCTCCTTAGTTCGGGTGAAAAGGCCCTATCTAGAGAGCCTGCACTCAAAGGGTCATATCTCCCTCATCCGAACACGGATTTTAGCAAACTCGGTGGCGTTGGAAAGAGGACTCAAAGATATTCCATTTGATACCTCATGAGCCACCTAACTCATTATGTACTAAAAGTTATGGTTATTTGAATTTGACCCAAAACTTAAAAGAACTTACGGATGACTTGAATGAATTTCTCTTTAGTTCTTTTTGGAACTCGAGGTGCTACATCTAGTGACCCTGACACCTAAGGAAATTTAAATTGCTCGGTAAAATCTTTCTCACAATGAAGAATGGTTCGAGTCTTAGCTCAAAACTTTTTAGGGTGTTACACTTTCATAGTTGTGGTGATATCCTACTTTTTGGATCGCCATTAGTTTCCATCTATCATTTAAAGTCTTTCACTTTATTTTCAAAGATTTGAGACGTATTTCAGATTCTAGAATTGTATTAGATGATCTTTATACTACCAGGTTTTGGGATATTCTTCGTTGTTTTTCTTTTGTTTGTGGCCTGAATTCCCCTCAGAAGTATCGTATGTGTGATTCTTTTGGCTTACACACCATTTTGGGGTTCTCAGGGTGTGTGTCATCATGACCTCGACTTTTGGGTCATGACTAATTGGTATTAGAGCTCTAGGTTCATCGATTCCATAAGTTAAAGAGTAGGGTGTCTAGTAGAGTCTTGTGGATCACTACATAGATGTATGTACTTACCTTTCAGAGGCTACAAGATACCTAGTAGGAGAAATTATTTTCTTTTGATTCCTTTTGTGTGAATTGTTCATATCAAGTGTTGTATACCTCTAATCTATTCTCTCTGGCAGATGCCGAGGACTAGAGCCAGTACTTCAGAAGGCAAGGTTGTACATGCTGCCAGAGCCCTAGTTCATGGGAGAGGTGGGGGACGTGGTGGAGGTAGGGGTCATAGCCGAGTCAGAGGGGCCGCACCTGCTAGTACATCCATATCTGTTGCCGAGCAGAAGAGTTTTGAGAGACTTTTTAGATTGACACCTCCGAGGTTTGATAGTACAACTGGAGAGAAGGCGTATGACTTTTTGACTGAGTGCTAGGATAGGTTGTTCAACTTGGGTATTTTAGAGGCTCATGGGGTGTCTTACACTTCTTATCAATTTTCAATAGTGGCTAAAGAGTGGTGGAGATCAGTTCTTTCTTGTAGCCCTATAAGCTCTCCTACTATAGGTTGGGAAAAGTTTATGAGGTGTTCCATGAGATGTTTGTGCCCTACAGCCTTTGAGATCAACGTAGGGACGAGTTTGTCAGATTTGAGTAGGGTTAACTTATCAAATGTATGCTCATGATGCCATCTCATGTCGGCAGCTGTAGCATGGGATGAATACAATCTTTGCAATCTAGGAATCAAAGGAAAATAATACATTTTCTTGTAAGGGATCAATTTCCTCTTACGAGAGCCAACACGACGCTTGTATCTCTCATGGCCACAAAATGTACAAGATGTAAGGTGTTCATCATCACACCAATATAACATACATCCTGATTCACAACAATCAATCTTTTCAACTGGCAAACCCAAGCTACGCACTAGCTTCTTGGTCTGATAATAACTATCAAACACTATGTTATCTTCAGGTAAAGCCTCTTTCAACAATTACATCATTTGATTATAGCCTCTCTGTGACATATTGTTCTCCATTTTAATATTTAACATTCGAGAGACAACCACAAGTTGAGAGAGGGAAGAACCAAGATATAATTTTGCATCAGCTTCCTGTAGAAAATTATATAATTTTTGGGACTCGGATTAGGATCTTCCTCCATTGAAGGTTCACAAGGATGAGACGACTCGGGTTCAATATTTCTAACAGATTGGCAACTCGAACCTTGGGGAAAGTTAGGACCAGCTGCATCAAAAATCATTTGTCGGTATGAATTATCATATCCTAATTCAGGTTGAGCACCACCATACAAATCCTGATCAGAAGAAATCTCACCGATCACATCTTTTTCCCCTTGATGCTTCCAAACAAAATAGTTATCAACAAATCCAGACTTATAAAGGTGATGTTTAATAGTTTCAACATCCTTGAACTTAAAGTTGTGACATATTTTACATGGACATCTAACTTTGTTACCACTCATGCGATTGTGTTGCGAACATGCAAATTGGATAAATTTATCCACTACAGTTACAAAATTAGAATTAATAGCCCCTTGGCCATCCAACCTCTCATACATCCAACCATGCTCTAGATTATTCATGTTCCTAATAATGCTTAAATTTACAAAGTAGTTAGTAACAAGCAAAAACTGATTTACCAGAAGGTACTCTAATTCATATTCATCAAATTCGGACAAAATATGCATATTGACAAAATAAGACCAATTTATAAAGTTGTTCACTAGGCAGACTTAAAAAAAGCTTACGAGCTACTAAAGAACATGTTCCTAATAAGAACATGTTCCTAATAATCAAAAAGCTTACGACAAAATAAGAACATGTTCCTAATAATGCTTAAACTTACAAAACAGTTACTAAATCATTCTAATTTTAGTCAACTTAAAGAACAATTAAAGCACTCTAATTCAAATAATCAACATACTTAAGCATTCTAGTTACAGTTAACTTATTGAAACTATATACTTACTATATTAATCTCACAAAATTGATGATAAACAAAAGGAATTGAAGCATTGCAGTCAACTTGCAGTACAAACAACACTTTCCTGTGTGTGAAAAACTAGAGGAATAAAAGGAATTGGAGCCAAATACTACACTTCACCAGCAACAAACAGAAGGTCATTAAATGTAAAACTTACTAATGAACAAGTAGTTGGCTAATCAATTTTATCTTAAAGTTAGAAAATGACATGTAACTAATGGTTTCAAGATTAAAAAGAAGTAATTGAAAAGAGATTCACTCTTCAGATCTGCTGAACAGTGAAAGAGATCAGAAGAGAAAGGACTAATTCTCCTTCACAAACTTATCTTTCTCTAGTTTGGCTTCAGTAAAGTTATATATGGTCTGAACACCATCCAAATTGGTAGGAGCTGTTTGCTTCTAAGATTGTCTGAAATTAGAAAAACTAGAGGAAGAAAAGAAATTGAAGACAAATACTACACTAGATATGAGACCTATCAGATCAGCCTCTCTACCCTTATAAGGTATGACTAATTAAGATGATTAAAATCTGAAAAAGAACATGTTTAAAGTCAACTAACAGATAACACGTGAAAGCACAATATATGAAATATGAACATTAAAAGCCTGTTGCACCCACTATGTCAAAAAAACACAATAAGAATTCTCCAAACTTTCCATTAATCTCTTAAAAAAAAGCTCTAACTCGAACAGTCTCAAGATAATGGCAACAATCTTCATCCTTATTAGATTCAGTAAAGTAAATACCTCGGGACTTAAATCTTGAGCTAAATCAGAGATAGAAATGAAGAGCAAGGCTTACTTTGAGCGAATATCAACCAGATCTTGATGAGGTTATCGCAGCAAATACCTACAACATTTTAATATTAGATTGGCTTGGTAATTAACAAGAACATGGAACAATAACAGTATATAATTTTCTTTCTCAAGTTTAATTGGCGAATTAAGAACATGTAAAGGCCTCCTACCAGACGCTATTACAAACTTCACCCTGTTCTCTTAATCAGGAAGCACATTGATGAAATGCAAAGAGCTTTACTTCATTTAGCCTCTTCCATCATGAGGACTAGAGGTTCATTTAATCGAGTTAGCTTGCACGTGTTAGAATATATTATTAACTGCGTGCTTAGTAAATCAGACAGCTCCCAAGCTTGTGGAGCCATGAGAAACAAAATAACGTCAACTTCTAAACACTTGGCAGAGAAGCAAGACACTGATGAACTTAAACTGAAAAAGTGATGATGTATTGATTTTCTGGCAGGTAACCAGAATTGATTTCAGACAATTCTACAACTGATAATGTCGGCTTCTAGGAGTTGTCATCTTTAATTGAGGCTTATTGAGGCTTATTTCAGAATGGAACATTTGATTATCCAATGTTGTGTCTAAATGCACTCTGATAAGGTCCTTATTTCAATAGATTATTGAGCCTTATTTCAGCACTTTGAGAAATTCTTTATTTCATTATATTACTATGTTATTGAAGTTTCACATTACTTATTTAAGCAACAACTCATTGTACCACATCTAGCCTAGACTTTATAGTGTATAAACTGATCATTCTCTCCTTGAACATAAAATTTTGATGATTATAAATGTCTAATTTAATATTTTTGATTTAGATAGAGAGGCTGTTTTAATAAACTCTCGGCGCGAGTACATTTCAAGTGAGAAAAACATAAAGAACCACTTTAGAATATCAATCGCAAAACCAAAAAGAAGTTATATATCACACAAGTTCAAAAGATCCTAAATCAGAATACCAAAATCAACCAGAAGCAGTTTTTTAGCACTAGATTCAATATTACACTAACATTATTTATTACCAAAAAATGAACCCAAACAAAAGTATAAACATAAAATTTATATCAACACATTTTTCTGGAAAAGAAAGCTATTGTGCATGTGAGAAAAAGAGAGGTACCTTTTATAGAGAGAATGAGTCGGTAGTCAGTAGTCACAACAACAAAAGTTACCTGCAGTATAAAACTAAAATAAATCAGTGTGCAATCAATGCAAAAGGCCAAGTGTCTTGCACATTTAGCAACATGGTGTCTTGCAAATAAAGATGATTTAACTAATGATGTCACATTCGGCAACATGGTGTCTTGCACAGAGTATAGGGTATCAAGAGAGTACTTTTTAAATATAAACCTTACTATTATTATCATTTTTAGTTTTTAAGTCTCAAAGCAATCTTATCAACTATTAACATCTGCAATGGCGGGGATTAATGTTTGATATCTCTCTTCGATGGTCGAGAGTGAATAGTAGTTGTCTATGGCTACACCAACGCAATGCTGCGATGTCAAAGACAAAATCCAAATCTACATTTTTAAAGCCAACCAATTCAAAATTGGCACTCTTTGACAAATATAAATCATGGCAACCGACATCCCAACACAACATTCTCTTTAACTGTATTCAATTGACCTTGGCACGCAAACTTTAATGGATGTTCAACAAATACTCATCATGATATGTTCTTCATGTAATGCAAAGTGCCTACTCATCACCATGCATAACATAGTAACCCACTACAAGATAGGAAGTTAATTAAATCCCAAAGTATAAAAATACATTCCCTCGGTAGTTCAGATCGAGCAAAGCAAGTCACCAACTAGAACTTGTAAACAATGAATAGCAAGGAAATAGTGCAATATGATATTCTACCTAAACAGGTGCCTCAAGTAAAACCATTAAGAAGTTGCCACACTAACCCAAGCCTTTGTATGCAGAGAACTTCAAGCCCCTTCAGTAATAACACTATTAAGCATACCAATGTTCTAAAAACGCTTGAGAATAACTCCAAATGCTTGCTTGAACCCTAACACCCATTTTCAAAAAACTTTACTTTTAAAAAAACCTCTATTTCCAGAACATTCAAATTTCTAGAACCCCTATTTTTGAGAAAATATCAATCTTACTTCAAGCTAAATGAAATGGAAAGAGTTCAGAGTTAATATATCATATTTTCATAACACCCAAACCACTAAAATCTCTATTTTCACTGGTGTGTCGAGTTAAACAATTCCTTGTTAGGGTTCATATTTTACAACTGGAAAACAATGGTGTGTCAAGTTGAAACTGGAAAACAATGGTATGTCGAGTTAATCTGATATCCAAATGCAGGAATCTAACCGAAGTTCCTAGTTGGGGTTCCTATTTTACTGTCCAAAATTCCTAGTTGGGGTTCCTAAATGAAATTGAAATGGAGATGAGAGTTTGAGCGCTTACCTTTCAAGATGGAGACTTAAAAATGTTTGCTTTAGAGCTTCGAGATGGAAACTTGGGAAGAGATGGAAGATTCAGAGCTTGAGAGCCTTCATTGGAGTTTTAGAGCTTGAGAGCGTGAGTTTCTAGAGAGGGACTTGAAATGTTAAAAATTTTGTGCCCTAGAATATATCACTTTAAAAATTTTTACAACGAAATTAGTGACGGATTCTAGCATCCATCACTTTCAAATAAATATATATATATATATATATATATATATATATAAAAAAATTATATTGACGGATATTTTCATCACTATATAATATAAATTTTATAAAAATATATTTAATAGTTTAATAACCTTTTTTCCGTCACTAATTCCGTCGCCCAATATTAATTAAATTTGTCACCCCTACTTTGTTACTAAATCCGTAGGGAAAATAAGGCGCCAAAATTTTGCGCTAATATTTAGCGACGAATTAAATATTCCATTGCACATCCATTGCTTTATTATAAATCAAAAAAATATTTATTAATTTTACAACAAAATGGTTATTCCGTTGCAAATCCATCATTATATAGTGACAGAATATTGTTCGTCACTAATATCTGTCGCTAAACGCTAATTTTTTAGTAGTGGTTCCTTATCAGTTTCTAAGTATGAGCTCGTTTCAATGAGTTGTCCCTCTATGCTATGTCGAGTATTACCATAGAGTTTGAGGGGATCCGTAAATTGGTAAATGGGTTCGCCAGTTATCTCTAGGAGGCCACAACCTGTCTTGTATTATTAGGGGGTACACTCAATAGTATTACTGACCATGCCAGGATGATTTAGAGTATTCAGCATGCTAGACAGGGTAGTAGTACCAAGAGATTTCATCGCTAGGGTCAGTTCAACAGTCATTCATCCAAAGGTAGAGATTATTCAGGTCAGGACTCACGGGGTTATCAGGGTAGACCAGTGCAGGCTGGTGTTAGTGGATCCCGGCCTAGTCAGACTAGTCAGGGTATCCATAGTGGATCCTCAGGTTAGGGAGGGCGTGCAGACTCTTCTGGTTACTCTCAGCGGGATTCTGGTCCCCGTGGTTGTTTTGATTGAGAGGAGTTTGGGCATAAGGCAAAGGATTTCCCTAGACGTGCTTCTTCTAGTGTCTATTCTCGATCACAGGCTACTCGTTCTACACCAGCTACAACGACAAGAGGTACTTCTCAAAGGGCTAGAGGTGGTGTCAAGGGCACCAAGATTAGAGCTTAGGGAGCTCGAGGTGGTGCTCGTAGTGGCTCTTAGACTAGTGGTAAGCGTATACAGTTCTATGTTATAACATATAGATTCGAGGCAGAGGCTTAAGATGTATTGATCACACGTACCATTCCAGTCTGTAATCATTTTTCTACAATATTATTTGATCCCAGGTCGACTTATTCTTATATGTCTACTTACTTTGCTGTGGGTATTGATCACGTGTGTGAGTCTCTTGCTGTGCCTATTAGTGTCTCTACCCCAATAGGTGATTCCTTAATGGTGGATCGGGTGTAATGGGGATGTGTAGCAATATTTGCTGATAGTGAGACTTGGACAAACCTGATTATGCTTGGTATGCTTGATTTTTGATGTGATATTGGATGTGGATTGGTTATCTTCTTATCATGTGATCCTTGATTGTTATGCTAAGACTGTGACCTTAGCTTCACCTGGTTTACCTCGATTAATGTGGAAGGGTGCTCCAAGTTCGTATCTGAAGGGAGTGATATCCTTTCTTCGTGCCCGTCATATGATGGAGAATTGATGCTTATTTATTTGGCCCATGTTAGTGATCTTACTAAACATCCATCCCCTTTGGAGGCCACAAGAGTGGTAAAAGAGTTCATGGATATGTTTCCCACTAACTTACCGGGTGTTCCTCTTGACCATGATATTGATTTTACGATTGACTTGTATTCGAACACTAAGCCCATTTCCATCTCTCTTTAACGAATGGCTCCGACAGAGTTGAAGGAATTGAAGGATCAATTGGAAGACTTGTTACATGAAGGTTTTATTCAACCTAGTGTATCACTTTGGGGAGCACCAGTCTTATTCACGCAGAAGAAGAATGGTAGTATGAGGATGTGTATTAATTATCGATAGTTGAACAAGGCTACAGTCAAGAATAATTATCCTCTTCTCTGCATCAGTGATTTGTCTGATCAACTTCAGGGTGCGTCAATGTTCTCTAAGATTGACTTGAGATCGGGCTACAATCAGTTGAGAGTTTGGGACTCTGATATTCCAAAGACTGCCTTTAGGACTCACAATGGGCATTATGAGTTTCTAGTCATGTCCTTTGGGATGACAAATGCCATGACTACTTTTATGGAATTGATAAACTGAGTATTTTTGCCTTATTTGGATTCCTTTGTGATTGTGTTTATTGTTGATATCTTGGTTTATTCCAAGAATGAGGCCGATCATGTTTGTCACTCGAGGACCATACTTCAGAGATTGAGAGAAGAGAAGTTGTATGCAAAATTCTCTCAGTGTGAGTTTTGGCTTGAGTCCGTGACTTTCTTGGGTAATGTAGTGACCAAGGAAGGTATTACAGTTGATCCAGCTAAGGTTGTAGCAGTTCTTGATTGGGCGAGACCTACTTCCCCTACCAAAATCTAGAGTTTCATTGGATTAGTGGGTTATTATCATTGGTTTGTTTAGTGTTTCTCTTCCATTGCAGCTCCATTGACTAAACTGACTCAGAAGACTGTGGTATTTTTGTGGACTGATGAGTGTGAGGCAAGCTTTCAAAAGCTCAAGGAGTTATTGACCTCAGTACCTATCTTAGCACGACCCAAGGAGGGTGTGGCATTTGTGGTATTCTATGATGCTTTGGATTTTACTCTAGCTGGTGTATTAATGCATAATGGGAGAGTCCTAACCTATGCTTCTCGATAGCTGAAGGTACATGACAATAACTACTATACTCATGACTTGGAGTTAGCGGCATTAGTCTTTGTATTGAAGTTATGGAGGCATTATCTCTATAGTGTGCATTGTGAGATCTTTACCAATCATCGTAGCCTTAAGTATCTCTTTTCTTAGACGAATCTGAACATGAGGCAGCATAGATGGTTGGAACTGTTGAAATACTATGACATCACAATTCCTTATCATCCGGGCAAGGCCAACGTGGTAACAGATGCTTTGAGTCGGAAGACTCCTACTATGGGTAGCTTAGCCTTTCTTAAGGGGGAAGAGAGACCTTTGGCCTCGGAGGTTCAATTATTGGCTAGAGAGTTGGTTCGACTTGATATTTTTGTACCTAACCATGTTTTAGCCTTTATTGAGGCTAGGTCTACTTTGTTGGATTAGATTCATGCTCAACAGTGTGAGGATGAACACTTGAGAGCAATTCGGGAAAAGGTGTTGAGAGTTGAAGCTAAATCGGAGTCTCTTGATCCTGAGGGAGTTTTGAATATTTGTGGCTGTATTTGTGTTCCTAGAGTTGGTGATTAGGTACGCATGATATTGGAGCAGGCTCACTGTTCTAAGTACTCTATTTACCCGAAAGCGTCCAAGATGTACCATGAGTTGAAGCAATACTATTAGTGGTGCGGGATAAAGAGAGACATTGTGGACTTTGTGGCCAATTGTTTGAACCGTCAACAAGTGAAGTATGAGCATCAAAGACTGGGTGGTTCGATGCAAAGGATGTCCATCCCCGAGTGGAAGTGGGAGTGTATTACTATGGACTTTGTGATGGGATTACCCTTGACTTTGGGTAAATTTGATTTCGTGTGGGTCATTGTTGATCGGTTGACTAAGTCAGCTCATCTCATCCCGGTGAAGACTAACTATAATGCGGAGAAGTTGGCTAGGATCTACATTCACGAGATTTTTTGGTTGCATGGGGTGTCCATTTCTATTGTGTCCGATAGGGGTGCACAGTTTACCTCTCATTTCCAGAGTTCTATGCAGGAGAAGATGGGTACCAAGCTTGAGTTGAGTACCACCTTCCATCCTCAGACTGATGGTCAGTCTGAGCAGACTATTCAGGTGCTTGAGGATATGCTTCGGGCTTGTGTCATGGACTTTGGTGGTCATTAGGACCAATCCCTATGTCTTTCAGAGTTTGCTTATAACAACAATTACCATTCCATCATTCAAATGATACCGTTTGAGGCTTTGTATGGGAGGAGGTGTAGATCTCTTGTTGGTTGGTTTGATACATTTGGATTTCGACCTTGGGGCACTGATTTATTGAGAGACTCCATGGATAGAATGAAGTTGATTCAACAGTACCTTGTGACCGCACATAGTAGGTGGAAGAGCTATGCAGATAGGCGTGTCCGGGATGTGTCCTTTCTTATTGGTGAGAGGTTTTTACTTAAGGTGTCTCCTACCAAGGGTGTGATGAGATTTGGAAAGAAAGAAAAACTCAATCCACGGTTCATTGGACCTTTTGAGACTTTGGCGAAGTGTGCAGAGGTAGTCTATAGGTTGGCCTTACTTCCGAGCCTTTCAGCGGTTCATCCAGTGTTCCATGTTTCGATGCTTGAGTGATATCTTCATGATGATTCTCATTTGATTCAGTGGGATTCTATTGCTTTGGATCAAAATATGTCCTTTGAGGAGGAGACGATTGCTATCTTGGATAGGTAGACTAGACAGTTGAGATCCAAGCATATTGACTCAGTGAAGGTATAGTGGGGACACCGAACTGTTGAGGAGGTAACAAGGTAGGTGGAGTCTGACATGCGTCTTAGATACCCTTAGCTTTTCTTCAGTTATCTTATTTTGCCTTTCGTTTAGAGACGAACGTGTGTTTTAGCGATGGATCGTGTAATGTCCCATTTCTTGTGATTTTGTTTTTAATTGTGAAATGAACACTTTGCCTTCCCCATAGCGTTTTCATGCTTAGTTTGTGTTTCGAGAATGGTTGGTGTGGTCCCCAATGTGATCGTGTGTGTTTTTTGTGATTTGACCTCTTTTGAGTTGAAAATTCTTGATAGGGTTGACTTCAGTCAACATTTTGAGTTTTGAGCATCAGATGGGAATTCCGTCACTTCCATCACGTCCGTAACGTCAAATTTGAGCTAGTAGAGTGGTTGGTAAGGTTTTTGATGCCTTATGTTGAGAATTGGTTGTTTAGGCGAGAAGTTGAGCTTTAGGCCTAAAAAGAGGTCTGGGAGGGTATTTCTGTCATAACAATCATTTTTCAGAAATCCAACGATTCCATTGATTCCGAAATGTCGAATTTAGTGGGGTAGCTAAAAATCAAGATTTCAAATGTGGGTTTTGGGGATTTTTTTCCCCAAATTGAAAAATGAATAATTTCTTGATTTGGAGCTCGATTCTTGCTTGTTTTCAATAGTGTTTTCAACCACGAAATCCTCTTGACTTGTAAAAATTGATTTTCAACAAAAAATTTGATTTTACCCTTTCGATTTTCGAAATGATTTTTAGACTATTTTACCCCCGGTTCCAAATCCTATCAATATGGGTATAATTGGACTCCTTTTAATGAACTCTTTCCATTCTTGATAGTTGAGGATTGTTTTGGTGATTGTTTTGTTGAGGAAGTGCTTCAATAGAGTTGTTCGAGTGAAGTTTCGGCTTTGAGGTAGATTTTGCTATCCCTCTTTTAGACTGAGTTGAGTAATTAACATGTTCTTAGGAAGTCAACTGTGAAATGAGTTGTAGTATGTGTTTTAGAGGTTGGTAAGGGTTGATCTTCCTGTTTTAATCCATGTGATGCCTATTTGTGTTGCTTAGCATACGTGGAGGCTTGTGTGATTTTTGTAATCATTCTGGGAATTCTATGATATTTGAGTAATTTCTTGAGAGACGGGCAGTGTGATATATCTTTATATTTGATGTGGAAATTCCCGAGTAGGGGTTTGAGTTGATTTTTAAACCACTTAAAAAAATTAATAAAAATGCTTTCTAAATGGTAAATGTTGGTTTTAAATGGTTTCCTCCACTACCCCTATCCTTTGAGAAAATATTTCATGACCTGTTGAGTTTGGGAACTTGCTACTATTTGAAATCCTTGATGAGATGATTATATCCTTGTGTTGTATGTGTTGTGAAACATTCATCCTCATACAACATAACACGGTTCATGGAAATATGAGAAAGTGGAGAAATACTATCTTTTTGAGAAAGAAATATGGCACCTTGCTTATATCCTTAACCACGCTGAGGTGGCATGTCGAAAAGATATTAAGATTGGTATATGGACTGCGAGTCTCCCATGGGTCATTTTCTAGAAGCTAGAGGCTCGGCAAGGTGTATACGACATGTTGTGCGACGACCTTGGTACCACCACATCATCCTATCATTTCATCATTTCATTGCATCATATTGGTCAGTCTTATTGTGTTGTGTGACTTGTTTATGTGCTGATTCAATTATTATATGTATTCTTAGTTGTTTACTTTATTTGCACCATTCTATATAAATTGGCAGCACCAATGCCGGAATGGGACTTCTCTGCGGGCAGGTGGAAGCATTTCACAGTTTAATTCTTAAATTTGTCTAGTTGCTTATACTCAGTTGGTCCAACCTACGAGTACATGTGGCTTGTACTCACCCCCTACTTCTGTTATCCCTTTTGATGATAATTCTAATCAGGGTGAGCCTTGATTGAATCAAACAAACTTCTCTCTTTCGGAGTTGTGGTGAGATCCTTCTTTTCAGATAGCCATTAGTCTCTATCGATCATTTACAGTCTATAAATTTATTTTCGAAGACTTGAGAGGTATTTTATATTCTAGAAATGTATTAGATGCTCTTTATACTTGTGTTACCAGGTTTTGGGATACTCTTTATTGTTTTTCTATTGTTTTTCGCCTGACTTCCCTTCGGGAGTCTCGTATATGTGGTTCTTTACACACTATTTTAGGGTTCGCGTGGTGTGTGCCATCATGACATCGACTTTTGAGTCGTGACAACATGATTTTTGCCGATATGAATGGCAATTTGACTATTTGAATTAAGATACACCAGAAGTGATGGTGAAACAATGTGATCTATAGTAGGAGAACAAGTCAAGTGATCTTGAAAATGATCCAACACATCGATCTATATTCAACCTCTACAAATGAGAAACCAAAAGTTGCTTATTTAATTTCCAGGAGAAAGGAGTACCCCCAAAACTGATGAAATAACCACTAAAGACAAACAAGTTTCCGGGTAAGAACTCATGTCAGAATCATAATAGGCTTGAAGATCAAAAGCTAATGAAGGTTTGACCAGGAGACCAAAGCCATTGTTGCCAAGGAGACAACAAAAACAGTGAAGTCCGACCTGATAATAGGGCATGCAAGGACATTGCATGTATTTACTAAGGTGTTGCACGACAAATGAGTGATTCAACCATGTGTGAGTCAGAAAATTGAGCCTGCCAACAAGTTTTCTATAAACAGTGAGATTAGGAAGAATGTGATCAACATCGGCAAGAAGCTTGGTAGAAGGATCTAGAGGTGAAGTAACAAGTTTCTTGTCAAAACAGTCAAATCAGAAAGGAGATCCCAGGCAAAAAAAAAGAGCTTGCAACCAACCCTTATTTTTCTATGATCTACTCTTATCCAAAAATATAATTAGAAAGACCTAGGTATTTGATCTAAAACTCAGAGTGAAGAAAAGAGTTCAAACTAGATAAATTAAGTCAAATCATCCCTGTAACTAAAATATCATCAACATAAACTGCAAGGATGCTAATATCATGGAATGTCTTCTTAAAGAACAACGAATAATCATTCAAAAAATGATTATAACCATTGAATTGAAGGGCTTTAGTAAGCCTAGCATACCATTGACAAAAGGCTTGTCTTAACCCTTAAGTAGATTTATTGAGCTTGCAAACTAGATTAGAATCAGAGACTTGTAAGCCCACAAGGATATTCGTATAAACATCCTCTTATAAATTTCCACGGAGGAAAGCATTATTTACATCCAATTGAAATAAATTCCAACCTTTTTCAATAAAAAAAGTTAATAGACATCTCACAATCAACTGATGATTTTGTATTTTACCAACTTATTAGACTCATATTCATGAATTATTTGCTATGTTTTAATGCTAATTGAGGGAATTTTAGGCCCTAATTCTCTTATGTGCAAACATTTCTAGGGAAACTAAAGTTTGAAGAATTTGGAGCTTAAATTCACTAAAACACACCGATGAAGGAACCGACGTCTAGAAAGAGCCAACCGACATCTCATCGGCCAAACACCAACTGGACTTGAAGGAAAGTGTCTCAACCACCGACGGTTAACTGGAACTCAACGATTCAAGAAGGACATTCCACCAATCCAAGTGCAAGAGAAACTAAAGAAAGACAAGTTGAATCAGCGCCATGATCGATGTTGAATAATTCTGAATCAAACTTCCGCCGTTTCATCCCAAGTCGAAGATGAAAGCTCAACGGCAAAAATGTACTTGATGATGAAAGTGCTCCCTTTGAAAGGTTCAAATGAAAATATTGTGATTTTTATAGTTGTGTACTATTATCTTCTTCCCATTTGGGAATACAATAGGGATATTTTTGCATAGTTTTGAATGATAGAGATAGAAAATAGAAATAAAAATAGCTAATCAATTTCTTTCTTGATAAGGAAGAAAACTCATATTGTGTACACTTCCAAGATAGGAATTCACTTTTGTCTATCAATTTTTCTTGAAATGGAGCTTGCCTTTATGGGCATAATCTCCACCTCTTTATTTATGAGTAGCTAAATTTGTAGCTAGGGGTGTGTGTGAAAGATGTGGGTGTAAAACATAATGGGTATTATTTAATTACCTCTAAAATTGGTTGTTATGCATGGATCTATTATTGTCTTGAAGTTTTAATCTAAAAATCAGTGGTTTCAAACATTGGTTAAACTCTCTAACACTATTTTGGCTTCAGAAAGAAAAATAGAGTTGAATAAAACTTCATTGGTGAGGACTTGTGAAATTATTCATTGAATTAGAGTCAGAGATAGTCTAATCCGATCGATTTCTCATTAAAGGATAGAGCTAGAGATAGTCTATCCACTCAAACAATGTGTGGTGTTTAGATTGTTATGGTCCTGGAGTTCAAGAGAATCCAAGGGATACGTATTTGATAGTTTGAGAGAAATCAAATGTAGCCTAGAAAAAATGTTATCCATGCATTGACCAATTTGGAATTGAATAATCTTTCCCTATTGTGTTAAAACCCATCACAATGCACACACCCGTAGTTATTTCCTCCGTTGTTGAATACTCGTTTGTGTTAACTTCCTGAAATTGATGTTCGTGATTGATCAATTCTAGTGTTACCTTAATGCCTACCATATATATAGTGTTGAGAATACATTGTGCTAGTTTTTATTGAGTTGATAAGTCAATCTGAGCATAATTCTAATTGCTGGTCCTTGTTGTTTGACATTGATCTCATACATTGGGTACTATTTCTGCATAGTACTTCCTATGCCTTAATCGCGAGGTATAGTTGAGTGTTACCAAAAAATGGCGTTGCTGGCGGTAATTGGCTAGAGATTGCCTTGAATTGATTTTTAATTCAATCTTTCATGCACATTGTTTTCTTTTTTACTTCTTTGGTATTTTTGTTGTGTTGTGTGAATAACTACAAAGATGAGCCATATTGATGACAATTAAAGTGTGTCAGGATTTGCAAATGATGAGGAGGAGACTCTATAGCTTGGTGTTGCGGGAGCCATTCTCCTACCACCCACGGTAGGGAATGCGGTCTTTGACGTTACAAACACCATGTTGCACCTCGTTCAAATGAAAGAACTCTTTAGAAGGAAAGAATTTGAAGATGCAAATCGACATCTTCACAACTTTGTTGAGGTGTGTCTACCCTTTAAGATAAGGAACATCAACCAAGAATCTATTAGGCTGAGACTATTTCTATTCTCATTGATGGAGAAAGCCACCATTTGTCTTGAAGAGCTACCTCAAGGTTCAATCACTACTTGGGTTGAGCTTAAGATGACATTTCTTGAGATATTTTCCCACCTTCGCGTATACTTAATTTGTGATATGAGATCAATAATTTTTAGTAACTACCGGGTGAGGCCATCCATGAAGTGTGGTTGAGGTTCAAGAAAAAAATCTCTATGTGTTTGAATCATGGACTGTCTGATGAAATTTTTCCATAAAATTTTACCGATCCTTTGATGAAATTAACCAATCCGTTACAAAAAACTTGGCCAGACGTTATTTCATGGACCCAACATATTGTTTGTCCAACAGTGTCCTTGATCGAATGACTAAAATAAGTAAGGCATGTGATACAAGAGATAGTGCGATATCCGTAGGTGTAGCAACCACTAGAATGACATATGAGATGCGGAGAAAAAAAGAAGAGCACGATGAGAAATGACATAGATGATGACACAAGTGTATCTCTTGGCTAAGCACATGTTGGGAACTAGAACAAAATATGTGAATTCTATTGGATCACACGGTACACCATCTTATGAGGACGAGGCTGCTTATGCCTTATTTTATTAAGAGATAAAGTACTTGGTGAATCAAGGGTGGGGTTTTCGATCCGGCTACCAAGGTATTAAACAATATCCTTGGTTTCCTCGGGAAGAGAATCAAGGTTGTAGAGACCATTATGGTCAATGGAGAGAGCGATAGTGGCGTGATAGGGATCATGCAAGAATGGATGAGAGATACAATCTTCGAAGCTCAAATCCGTATGTACCTCAATAAAAGACTGATGCCTTAGAAAATTAGTCAGGTGTGAGCGATCATGCAAGATCAAAGATTGATGAGATGCTAACCTGTGTGTTAAAGAAGGTAGAGTCAACCGAAAATGGGGTGAAGAAACTCATAAGTTATATATCAAATTTGATGTAAACCGTGTGATATCATTCTTCCTCAATAAAGCATTTGGAATCCCAACTGAACCATCTCTCAGTTCAAATGAAACTAAGATCCAAAAGTACGCTCCCAAACCCTAAAATAGATGGCCATATTATGGAAATAGTCACTAGGAGAGGAAAAATATTTAATGATGTGAATGTTTAACAAAAACGGGTTGTAATTGCAAAAAGTGATGATAGGATGAAGTTGGAAGTACCTATGCCATGTTTGGTGGATGATCTTGTGAACGACTAGAATGTAGGTGTGGAAGAAGAAAAGGAGGATGAGCCTCCTAGTGTGGTGATTGATGCTGAGATAAACAAAGGGGATAAAACATCTAAAGGCGATGTGCCTAAGTTTCTCTCTCCATATCCTCAAAGATTTCTCAAGAAAAGGAAGACAACTAAGTCAAAAAGTCTATTGATTTGTTCAACAAGTTGTCTACTAACATACAACTAGTTGATTCTCTCTTGAAAATGTCGGGGTATGAAAAATTCATGAAATAGTTATTGAAGAAGAAACGTGTGATTGATGTTTGTGCGGTTGAGTTGTCCCACCATTGTAGTGCGTTGATGGCAAGAAATCCAGTTCTGAAGAGAGAGGATCCATGATGATTTACAATCCCGTGCACCATCGGGGTGTACATATTCAACAAAGCCTTGTATGACTTTGAGGTGAGTATTAATTTGATGCCCTTTGTGATTTTAAAAAAATTGGAGTTAGGGGATCCTAAACCCACTCCAAAGAGGCTTTTGATAGCCGATTACTCTATTAAAAAGCCGGTGGTAGTTCTCTTTAACATCTTGGCCGAAGTAGACAAATTTATTCTCCTAGATGACTTCGTGGTGCTCAATTGTGATGTTAATATTGATGTCCCAACTTGTTTGAAGAATAGTTGCAAGTCATGAAGCCACCAGACGAGTGACGGGTGGTGTCGGTACTTCAGTCCGTGGACAAGTTGGTTCAATGTACATGGGAAGAAAAAGTGCCACAGGATATCGGTTGATTTGAGGTAGTTGCATCGTGCTGCAATGTTAAATCAAGCACTTCTTGGGAGTCAATTTAAGTGCCTTTAATTTATTTTTTCCTTAAATTTTGTTGTTTTTGATTTGTTTATTGGGTGGGAAAAGATGCCAAGTGAAAAATAATAAAAAATTGTCATCATGGGCATCAACGCTAGACTAGAAAAATGCCGGTCAAACACGGGTATCAAACACTGTACTGGGAAGAAAATATTTAAATTGTGTTAGAACAGTGAAATGAGGATTCAAAACCATAAACCACCGGTCCAATACTAGTGAAACATAGTGATCTAACAAGATATTGCAACATCTACGCTGCACCTACATCTCACATGTGGACACCGGCGAGTTACCGACCCAAAACTAGTCAGGTCTTTTTGAAGAGTTTTTAGTTTTGACTCATGAAAGACCAAAATCAAGATTTTGGCCACCTTTTCCCAAAATCTAAGGGTCTTAAACCCTTATCCTTCCTCCTCATTCATCCCCAACGTCTCCGTTTCCCCATATCACTCTCCACATTTCTCCATATAATCCTTCAACTTCAAACCTCCATTTCCTTCTATATAAACACCCATTTCCCATCTTCCTTCTTTCCTCACTCAAACTCCATTCTCTCTCTAAAATCTGATTTTGATGGTCTTAGAACTCCTTGTAATCAAAGTGAAAGAACTCCATTGAATATATCAAGTTCTTAATCACTACATTTTACAATCCTGTGGTATGTGGCTTTAGATTTTTAAGTTTTAAGCTTTCATAATGTTGAAATGTGCAAATGATACCATGCTTAGGCTGATTTCCCAAAAAACCCATGTGCTTGTGTTCGATTCTAGTACCTTGAAAATGATTTGTGTGCTTTGACATGAGTAGATCTGAGTTGTTTGAACGTGAATGAATAGAAAGACATGTGAGAAATTGTTTATAATGCTTAAAATTTGACAATCTTGTTAGCAAATGCATTGACATCAGGAATTTGATCATCTTGTTGCCCAGCCTTCATGTATTTGAGGTAATGCACTAGGTGTGATTTTTTATCTAGAGTGAGCTGTCTGCCAAATTGAGTAAGATCTCCACTAGTAGCTGAATGGACAGTGGTTGAATCAGAACCAAGTGCATTGACAGTGCTATGAGAAGAAAACATATCTTTTTTGACATGGTAAACTTAAAATAAGGTGAAAAATCAATTAACCTATAACATTTAAAAACCTCACGAATTTTCATCTTGCAGTAAATGCAGAAGAGTCCTATTTTGGGTTTGTCAAACTGAGTCCTGAACCTCCCATCGTGTTTTTCTAAAACTTCTTAGTATAGTTGAACCTTATGGTGTGACTCCATGAAATTACCATTAGAGGGGATGGATTCCATATGCACTTCTCTTTACTTCTCATATTGAATGAGCAAAGAGTAGGCATGACTGACAGAAGACAAATGATCCATCATAAGGTTACTACTCTTAACACTAAAGTAAGAGCTATTGATTCCCATATGAACAGAATCAACCTCTCATCCGGATGGGACTTGATGGTTTTCACTTTGCCTCCACATATACAAGCACAAGAATAATGATCAACAGTAATAAGAGCATCAATTTCATCCCTTATTTTCTTAACTTTTGTAAAATAACATGCTATATCTGTGTTACCTTGTAATGCATTTGAGAGTTCTTTTTGAAGCTGATAAAGTTGTGCACCATTGAATTGACCAAATCTAGTTGCTAATTATTTCCATACTTCCTTTGCAGTCTTAGAGTAGAAGACAAACTCAATAATGTCCTTTGAAAGGGAGTCTAGGATCTTGGAAATGACCATGTCATTATACCTACTCCAAGAGCTATTAGTAGGATTTGAAGAAACAGGTTCAACTAAACTTCCATCAATCATGCCAAGCTTGTTCTTGGCTAACAAAGCAATCACAAGATCACAACTCCCTCCAACATAAATACTTCCATCAAAAGGAAAATTAAGCAAAAGCATTCCTGGTGAATCAAAAGGATGAATGTTGAAGGGTCTGACACTATCATTGAGAGAATTGGACTGTGTTCAAGTCTACATGGCTGAAGTATGAGAATGATCTTCCATTTCAGTGAAAGGAAAAGGGAAAAATTAGCTGAAAATGAGAGAGATAAATTGGAGAAGAGAGCACCTATGACTCCTATACAATGTAGGAAAACAAAGGGAAATGGGAAAAATTTTCTTGTTGGATTGGCTCTATAAAAAATCATACATAAATACAGTCTAATAGAATAAAAAAGAATGTTCTATCCTAACTAAATTACAACTCTCTCCTTTCCTATTTTCTGTGATACTAACAAACTTCCATTCCCTATACAAGAAATGAATTGAATACTAGAAATATTTACAAGTTTTGGATAAAAGAAAATAGAAAAATGTAAAGGTGAAAATATAAATGTTCCGTGTGGGAAAATTCTAAACTTGGCACAATCCATTATTCCAAAATGGGTGTCCAAAAGCTTGGGCCCAAACATTAACCCAAGAACCCCAAATTGGGTGAGACTTCTTCGAGCTTTTTCTTCACGAAAGAGGAAAGCTCATGTCCAACGTTCAAACGAGTTTCAGATTAGTTTGGAACCAAGAACAATTGTAGATTTTTACTAAATCTGGTACACCATTATTTAGAGTAACAATTTAATTTGATACTTCCTTTATTCCAAATTAAGGGACTTTTTTTGATTGAGCAAAGAATTTAAAAGGACTTAGTTTGATTGTACAGAGAGTTTAATAAATAAAGAAAGACTTTTGAATTTTGTTGTCTTAAATTAAAGATATTTGTTGTCCTTTAAATATTGTGGTCTTAAACTTGTCAAGGAGAATATTGAAAAATTTTCAAAACATAGAAAGATACACTATTTTCTAGACAAACCAAAAATAAAAGTAAGACACTTAAATCTTGACAAGACACACAAATTAAAATAACCAAATGGTAAGATTTGTAATGCTATATTACTAGTTAAATGTGATTAAAATAATAAATGAGAATATTAATAAAGAAACAATTGACATGTTGAAATTGAAAAATATTATTGGCTTGATTTCTGACATAATTGTCTGACAATATTAATGTAAGAGCAAGTATCGAGAAAGTTTGAGAACTTCAAAGTAATGAAAGTGCGAGTTTTGATCCATATACATGGTTCCCCCACTTCCAAGAAATTTATTACATTTTTTGGCTGATAATCTGTCACGACCCAAAGTACACCCTAGACGTGACATAACGTATAAGACCCTGAGAGGCCTAACACAAGCCACTTGACATAAATAACCACAATATAATAGACAAAAGTAAATAATCTCAAATAAAAAGAAGAGTTTTACATAAAAGTGAAAATCTATCATAGTCTTGACAAGCCATTCTATTACATCAAACTAAGTGATTGGGACGTAATTACACCACGTACAATGTCTGAAAACTAAAACATAGAAAAATGAAGTAAAGGCAATATGATCCTCAGAACATGAGGATTCACCAATTCTACAAACTTCAAGTGATTACCAACTAGCCACGAGCGGAAGGAGAGGAAGTGTCACACCTTACATTATTAAACATTTTAGGCACAAGTATGCATTAGTACATGGAATGTACTAAGTATGAGGGGTATGCATAAAAACATAAAATATGATCATAAGGGGACATAACCGAACACATGATATGCATGACAAAACTAAACATAGTGAAATCATTTAAAGAGGAATCGTAAATCATGAACATGGTAAATGCATCTTAAATTCATAATGAAGCTTCATAAAAACCTTGATAGAAAACATAGATCATTTTGTTGGATATTCGCTTTAACAAATAATAGACCATGCGAGCTATACCATGGAATCCGATGTAACTCCTACATCAAGAAGGGGGAGTCTACTTTCAAAGCTAGAACTCCTTATCATATCATATGATATATGTGGATCCACTATCTAGGCCATTTAAGGCAATTCTACGAGGGCACATAGTTTGAAACTAGAGGTGTCTACTAGAGACTATCCTATTTGAGCCTCCACCTTAAAGTTCTGTTAGTGCTAAGTTAAATCCCAACGGAATAGTCATTTTCATAAAAATATCATCATCCATGGAAAAACAAAATTCAAATACTAATCAAAGCTTAAAATATTATAGAGTAGCTCATTAAATCTTTAATCAAGCATATGTGAGATAACCTTTCACCAAACCATGATTTCTTGATATGTAAGAAAATTACTTTCCCAATTTCATTGATGCTTATCTTAAAGCAACCTTATTCATAAAACCTTTCTTTTCATAAATTATGCATAACTTCATGAAAACATCAATCTTAGGTTCATAGTTTCTTCATAAATTTATGTCTTTTAGAGTTCATAGTCAAAATTGTGATCAATACATGGGTTAGTGTAAAAGCAACTGGAAAACATGTAATTGAGTCAAAACAATCATAATAAGATCAAAATTAAATAATTGGATGAACACAGTTAGAACCCATGAAGAATTGAATGAAAAAAAACTAATCAATTTGATTGAAATTTCTCTTGGAGAATTGAGAAACCTTGGGACTCAATGGGTGAATGGAACCCATTGATATAGCAATGGTGAAAAGGAGACTTGACTTGGAAACCCTAGCTTCTTCTTCGTGACCTTGAGAGAGAATTGGAGGAGATGAATGTCGATGAGATTGGGGGTTTGAGTGAATAAGAGAATTGGGGAAGTTTTGGGGGTAGAAGGGTAATTATAGGTCTTAAAATAGGGATCAAAATGACATAGTATAGGTATTCGATGCATAGGAAAGACCCAATTACCCTTAAAATAACTGCCGGATGGTTCCTACAATTTAGAACTACGATCCATAGAACTTTCTACGGTCCGTACTGGTCAACCGTATAACAAACTTTAGAAACCCAAATTTCACCTTACCTCCCACGAGACCTTTCTACGGTCAGTAGAGGCCATCTATAGAACCCAAGTTTAGGTCCAAAATTTCACTATGTCTGGAACCTTCTTATGGAATCCATCTACGACTCGTCAACCAGATTCATCCTCGTCATTCATAGGTCAAACTATCAAAACTTGAATTCGTCCAATCTCGACCTTATTCCCACGAGTGCTATCTACGACTCGTAGAACTTTCTAGGAACCGTAGATTGGTCTCGTAGGACACAACCAATAGCCCACAATAGGACCTTCCTTTTCAAAAATTGGCTTCCCAACTTTTGAGGTGTTACAGTATCTCCCCATTTGGAACATTTTTCCTCGAATGTGACTCGAGCTAGCATAAATAGAGTAGGAGAGAAACTAACAAACCCATAAGAAGGCAAATCTCATTAGAATGCACATAAACATGGAGAATCACTCCAAGCTAAATCATATCATAAACAAGTTTTCATGAACATGCATGCATATGGTAACATGAGAATGACTAAAACACATGAATCTGAAAGAATGATCCATGAGGAACTAATACCTCAAGCTAGAATAGGAGCTACGGGAAAGAGATGAGGATAGCGGGACATCATATCGGCTTCGACCTCCCAAGTATCGCCCTCAACTAATTGATTCCTCTATTGAACCTTCACGGATGCGTCTTTTGTTTTCTCAACTTCCAAACTTTCCAGTCTAAAATCTCAACCGGAACCTCTTCATAGGAAAAATTCTCTTTAACTCCCAAACCTTCTGAAGGCACTATAGATGTCGGATCTCCAACATATTTCTTCAACAAAGAGACATGGAATACTGAATGTACCGATGCTAAATCATTAGGCAACTCAAGTTTATAAGCAACTTTGCGAATACACCTCAAAATTTTATTTGGACCCATATAACAATGACTAAGCTTTCCTTTCTTCCCAAACCTCATTACACCCTTCATGGGTGAAATAGTCAAATTAACCCAATCATCCACTTCAAACTCAAGTTCTCTTATCCTAACATCAGAATAATATTTTTTTTTGACTTTGATCCATTTTCAACCTTTCGCGAATAAGTCGAACCTTTTCTATAGCCTCATGCACCAACTCGGGCCCTATCAAAGCAACCTCACCGACTTCAAACCAACCAATAAGAGACCTAGACCTCCTACCATAGAGACCCTCAAACGGTGCCATCCCGATGCTAGAATGATAGCTTTTATTATAAGCAAACTCAATCAAAGAAAAATTATCATCCCAGTTACCCCTGAAATCAATTACACATGCTCTTAACATATCCTCCAACGTATGAATGGTACGTTCGGCTTGTCTATCGGTCTGCGGATGAAAACTCATGCTAAGTTTCACTTGGGTACCAAGATATTTCTAAAATAACTTCCAAAACTAAGACGTAAACTGAGTACCACGATCAGAGATAATGGATAAAGGTATTCCATGCAACCTTACAATTTTCTGAACATAAAGCTTGGCATAATCTTCCAATGAGAATAAAGTCTTAACGGGAAGAAAGTGAGCCGACTTCGTCATTCGGTCCACAATAACCCAAATTGAATCAAACATTCGATGAGTGCGAGGTTAACCCGTGATGAAGTTCATAATCAAATATTCTCCCTTCTATGTTGGGATACTAATGTTATGAGCCAAACCACCAAGTTTCTGATTCTCAACTTTCACTTGTTGAGAATTCAGATACTTAGCCACAAATTTTGTGAGATTCCTCTTCATCCAATTCAACCAATAGACTTCCCAAAAATTACAGTACATCTTGGTGGCTCCCGGGTGAATAGAATACCGAGAACTATGAGCTTCTGTCAGAATGTGATTTCTCAACTCATAAACATTTGAAACACATAATCGACCTTGATATTGGAGGACACCATCCCCCCTTGGGAGAAAGCCTCAATGGCTTTTTTCGGAAACTAACTTCTTAAAGTCAACTAATACCAAGATCTTACCTAGCCTTCACATCCGATACAAAATACGATTCTGATCCATCATAAATAATAACACCACCCTCATTTGAATCAACCAATCGAACACCCAATCAGGCCAACCTACGAATATCACAGACTAACTCCTTCTTATTATCCTCAACATGAGCAACACTTCCCATCGATAGCCGATTAAGAGCATCCGCCACCACATTCGTCTTTCCGGGGTGATAGGGGACACTCATGTCGTAATCTTTAACTAACTCAATCAACCTCCTATGGAAAGACTCAAATCCTTTTGAGTGAACACATATTTCAGACTCTTGTGGTCGATAAGCACATCTATATGAACACCATATAAGTAGTGTCTCTAAATATTTAAGGCAATCACTACCACCGCTAACTCCAAATCATGAGTCGCATAATTCTTTTCATGCACCTTCAATTGCCTTGAATCATAAGCAATGACTTTCCCATGTTGCATCAAATCACAACCAAGACCAATTTGTGAAGCATCATAATACACCACTAATGAGTCCGAGATTTCGACTCATTTGGGCTTTGTTTTGAGAGTATAAGTGTCCTCAAATACCTATTTTATGCTCTAAAATGATGTTAAAGTGTTGATTTGCAGCTATGAAGGCTAAGGAGCAAGGCAAGCATATGACTGGACAAAAAGGAACTAAACAACCGAAGAAGTGAAGAAAAAGCAATCTTGATGATCGCCAAGACCACTCGGCGCACCGCCGAGTGACTCTTTAGCTCTCCTAAAGTTCCAGCATGCCAGCCCTGAGGAAGAACCAAGTTGGCGACAGAAATGGGCATTTGGCGGATCGCCGATTGGTTCTGCGACAACAAATTGGATTGCCCAAAGTTACAGAACTTGAGATGCTGAAGGCCAAGGCAAAATGATGTTAGAAGAGGACAAACGGCAGATCACTGACCTGTTCGGAAAAGTCCAACTTATCTTGCCCAATGGTTGTTCAGGCCAAAAATTGGGCAACTACAAATTGAAATTTGAAACGAAGATTTAGCATCATGCGATCATTCAGTAGAGTTTTCTTCTAGTTTTTGAGTTCCATTGTAGACTTTGAAGCTTTTGAGGTTCAGAGTGTGTTTGGAAAACAAGTAGATTTTTGACTTATTTTCTCATGTTTGGTTGGTGAGTAGAAAATATTTTCCGGAAAAGATTTTTTTAGTGTTTGATTTATGAATGATAAATGTTTTTGAGAAAATATCTTTTATTTTTACTAGAGAGAAGAAAATAATTTTTGAAATGGAAAATATTTTTTAAAAACAAACTTAATTTTTTTTTGGGGGGGTGGGGGGCTTGTAGGGGGGCTAGCCACGGGGGGAGGGGGATAAGGGTGAAAAAATGAAAATTTAAAGTTGAAAATATTTTTTAAAAACAAACTTAATTTTTTTTGGGGGTGGGGGGGTGTTAGGGGGCGGGGTCGAGGGTAAGGGTGAAAAAATAAAAATTTGTAGTTGAAAATATTTTTTAAAAACAAACTTCAATATTTTTTTTGGTGGTGGGGGGGGGATGGGGCTGGTAGGGGGGGGGTCGAGGGTAGGGGTGAAAAATTAAAATTTTGAAGTAGAAACTATTTTTTAAAAATAAATTAAATATTTTTTTGGGGGTGGGGGTAAGGCTGGTAGGGGGGGTATCGAGGGTAGGGGTGACAAAATAAAATTTTGATGTTGAAAATATTTTTTGAAAACAAATTTAAATTTTTTTTTGGGGTGGGGGGGGTCGAGGGTAGGTGTGAAAAACTAAGAATTTGAAATAGAAAATATTTTTTAAATACAAACTTAAAAAAATTTTCGGAGGGGGGTGGGGGGCTGATGGGGGGGGGGAGTCAAGGGTAGGGGGTGGGGTGTGGTACAAAAATTAAAAATTAAAATTGGAAATATCTTTTAAAAAAAACTTTTAATTTTATTTTTTTTTGGGGGGGAGGGGGTCGGTAAGGGGCTGGGGGTATGGGTGAGGGTGGGGTAAAACAATAAAAAATTGAAGTTAAAAATATTTTTTAAAAACAAGTTTAATTTTTTTTATGGGGTGGTTGGGTGGGGGGGGGGGGCTGGTTTGAGGGTAGGGACAAAATAAATTATTTTTTTCAAAAAAAAAAAATTGTAATTTGAAGTTGGAAGAGAGTTTTGGAAAATGTTTTCCTTAATTTTTGTAGGGAAGTCATTTTCCTTAAATTTGAGGAAACTGAGTTGATTTGGAAAAAAATTTCCAAAATATTTAACCCAACCAAACATGAGAAAATTGGAAAATATTTTCCGAAAAATGTTTTCCTTCATACCAAACAAACCCTCATTCTTGAAGATTTGCAAGTGGATTTTTGAAATTACTAAATTTGGACTATTGTAAAGATTTGAGAACCTTTACCCAGATCATGGCTATTGTATTTGGTAATCGTTTCTCTATTTTTATGATGTGTAGCTAAAACCCCAATTCTTGGGATGTGATCATGTGTTTATTTGTCTAATTATCTTATGGGTATTGTTGTTTGATGATGAAATTGTTGTTTTAATGTGGGTTTAATCAATAGCTGAGTTTTAATCTATGAATTGTAAATGCAAATGCAATTCTAATTTTGAGTTCTTGGCTTGCTTGAGAGAGAGGTTTTGGAACCAAAGCTTTTGATTAATGATTTGTGGGTATTGGGTCGATACGGGTTCAGTTCGAGAGAGTGAATCCTAAACCTAATCCTACCCGTCTAGCTCGAGAGAGTGGATGCATTAAGATTGTGGGCTGGTTATCTTGTTAAGCTTGTTGATGTTCGAAAGAAATCACCTGAACCGTAATAGTTGTTCGAGAGAAAATTATTACATTTAAAGTGCAGCCTACCCACAATATTTCAGCAAGTTATTGTTAAATTTCAATTACCCATATAGCGTAATTAGCTTATAAACAATCACATCTCGAGATTTCCCATCTATATTGTTACTTTCCCCTGTTTTGCTTGTGATGTAGCTGATAGTTAACAACCCAAAGTCATCTGACATTCGTTGTCACCCCTTAGACTTGTTTACATGTCTTTTCGATAAATTTCATTTCTATAGCCGAATAGACCACTTTATAACCTCATAACTGAATTTTAGACACGTACCGCTCCCTGTTGGTTCGACCTCAACTCTTCATTGGATTTTATACTGACTAACGATCATTTACACCTAGAATTGGATGAGGTGTACTTGAGACGTTCTATCAACCACAAAATCATCCGATCCTTCCGGTAACGTCAATATAGGGGCTAAAGTGAGTCTATCCTTCAACTCTTGTAAACAGTTCTTACAAGCTTCCGACCATATATATTTCACCTTCTTTTGAGTCAATGTCGTCAAAGGTGAAGCAATAGGAAATTCCCTCCACGAACCTTCAATAGTAACTAGCCAAGCCCAAGAAACTCCATATATCCGAAGTGGACAGAGGTCTAGGCAAATTCTTAACCGCTTTGGTTTTCTTAGATTGACCTGTATACCTTTACCAAAGACAATGTGGCCAAGGAAAATGACGGACCTCAATCAAAAATCACACTTGCTAAACTTAGCATACAATTCCTGATCCTTGAGAATTCGTAACACAATCCTCAAAATCTCAACATGCTCATCTTCACTCCGTCAGGAAATCAAGATGTCATCAATAAACATAATCACAAACATATCAAGATATTTCTTAAAGACCCTATTTATAAAATCCATGAATGCCGTCGTGGCATTAGTCAAACCAAAAAAGACATCATCAAAAACTCATTGTGACCATACAAAGTTTGAAAGCATATCTTCATAATTTCAGTCTCCTTCACCCTCAATTGGTGAAAACCCGATCGAAGATCAATCTTAGAAAAGTAATGTCACAAACCAGGGGTACCCCCTAAATGTAACATGGAGTATAGGACCCCGAGAGACCCCATACAAGCCACTTAGCATTCATAACATAGGAAATAGAGAAAAGGAAGTAAAACAACATTTCAAGTCCAAGCATTTTATAAAAGAGAAGCGGAAGTCTAAAACACTTGTCTCCATAGACATCTAATACAATCGAATGAAATTGGGCCTAGCCCATACATCATGTCCAAAACTGAAATATAAGAAAGAAACTGAAACAATGAAAGCCCGTCCTCGAATCATGAGGTCTCACCAGAGCTCGGGAACCTCGTAGTCAACCACTAGCCACAAAACCCAGAAACCTGACAGTCGGACCCTACATTTGGGGAAAATGTAGGCAAGAGTATGCGTTAGTACAAAACAATGTACCAAGTATGATAGCTATGCATAAAACATTTAAATCATGCTTAAATAGTACATTTCATGACATGCAATTGACCAAGCTAAAACATGATATAAGAGGGTTAGAAAATATAAGTCATAAAACATGGTCAATGCAAGCTAACATCATTTAAAGTCTTTGAACACATGTGAGATACTTCTTGAGGTAACCTTAGTTCATTATTAATGTGGGAAGTAGCCTTAACCGATATAGAGACCATGTGAGCTATAACATGATCCCCCGTTGTCTCCCAAACCGAAAAGGGTTTTCCTACTTGCCAAGGTAAGGACCATCAACTTCTAGCTTATGTAGATCCACTAGCTAATGTCTATTTAGACAATCATCCTATGGGTGCACATAGGTAAGGGATAAGGAAATTACTTCTAGAAACCCGACCTCTACTAATGGGAGAGCCTCCAACTCAATATCCCCTCGGTGCTAAGCATAAATCCCACAGAATAGTCGTTTCTTACTTGTTCATATTATCCATGGAAGGGCACGTCATCTTGCCAATCCAGGCTAAGTCATTATCCATGGAAAGGTATCATTCAATAACCAATCCAAGCTAGATTTCATTAGGATAGCTCTTAATCTTTGATTCAATTAGGTGAGAATACCTTTTAACCCTAGAATCCTTGTTATGTGAGAAAACCTTTCACATCATGCTTTCATGTGCAATTCTTTCAACAACACAACAATAACATCAACATTGATACTTTACTCTCAAAGTATCCTTAAAACATTTGCATAGATTTCATAAGAACATGCATAATTCCGTAATTTACCTTTCAAGGTTCAAAACCCACTTTCAATCATCAACATTTAGAAAACATGGGTTAGATATGGATTTAATCATAGATTCATGTAATTCTATCAATACATGCTTAATTTCATAAAACTCTTCCTTCATACTCAAAATCCCACACCATATGCTCATAACTTGAAAACATGGGGATTACATGGGTTCATAGGGGAAAATCGATTCATAGTATTTCATCAATTCATGCATAAGAGATCATAATTCAATCATTTAAAATAATAATCAAGAGAACCCATGACAATTGAAGAAAACCCTAACTCGATTGGGAATTTCTAACTTTGAAAATAGGGGAATTTGGGAACTCCATGAATGGAAGGAATCCATGGATGAAAACTATCATACCTTGAAGCCAATTGCTAATCTTCAATGGACGAATTGAGACTTAACTTGAACCCTAGGTTGAACCCTTCCTCTTCTTCTTCAAGTTTTAGAGAGAGAAATATTTGAGAGGGAGTCTTGTTCTTCTTTCTAGGAATTTGAGAGAACCCTCTTAATTTGGGGAAATTTGGGGGTAAAACTCTTATATAGGTCCCTAGATGAAGGGAAAAACGACGTAGTATAGAATTAAAATAATCTGAAAAGATATTTAAGACCCTAAATTAAAAACTAAAAACAACTCATGCTAGAGCTCGCCAAAGGCCACTCGACGATTTGCCAAGTGAGCCTTTAGCTCGCCGAAAATTACAGTAAGTCGACTCTTGGATGAAGTCAATAAGGCGATGGGGAGGCCACTTTGGCGACACGCCAAACAGAACGGCGAGCTCGACTTAGCTCGCCTAAAGTTCCAGAACACTAGACGCTGAGATCAGGCCAAAAGGCTAGGGGGGTTCCACTTGGTAGATCACCAACTCACTCGGCGTTCACTCCCTACTTCGCTGAGTCGGCTAAGGAAAGGAATATTTTTCCCTTCTCTGAATCCGAGGTGTTACATTATCTCCCCTTTGGGATCATTCGTCCTCGAATGAGATTCAAGCTAGTACAAACTGAGTGGAGGAGGAACTAACAACCCAACCATCAATGCAACTTCATCTAAATGCATATAACCAAGGATGAACTATCGACTCCAAGCTAGGGCGCAAACAAAACATCATAAGAGGAGTGGAACTAAATCTAACAGCCCATCATGCATGCAATGCACATACCCGAGGAGGAAGCATTAACTCTAAGATAACATCAAAGGAGGAAACATTAAGTCCAAGCTAAAAATGTACTCAAATGCATATATCCGTGGAGGAAACATCAGGTCCAAGCTAAAGACATGCTCACAACATCATATCATGTAGTCTACATGCAATTCATACTCATATGCACATAAACATGTAGAAATCAATCAAATTGACTCACTTTATCAAAACATTGAACTTTTCATAAATCATGCATAGTAAGGAAATCATGGAAACATTTAAGACACATGACTCCAAACAAAGAACAAACCATGAGGAACTTATTACCTCAAGCTAGAATAGGAGTAGAAGGAAAGAGATGAGGATATCGGGACATCATATCGATCTCGGACTTCTAAGTAGCACCCTCAACTAATTGATTCCTCCACAACACTTTCACAGAAGCTACATCCTTATTTCTCAACTTCTTGACTTGCCAGTCTAAAATCTCAACCGTAACTTATTCATAAGAAAGATTCTCCTTAACTCCCAAACCTTCCAAGGGAACTATAGATGTCGGATCACCAACACATTTCTTCAACATAGAGACATGGAAAACCGGATGCACCGATGCCAACTCATTTGGCAAATCTAGTTTATAAGCAACCTTACAAACACGTCTCAAAATCTGATATGGGCCTACATAAAGGGGACTAAGCTTCCCTTTCTTACCAAACCTCATCACACACTTCATGGGTGAAATTTTAAGTAAACCCAATCATGAACATCAAACTCAAGATCTCTTCTTCTAACATCGGCATATGACTTTTGCCGACTTTGAGCCGTTTTCAACCTTTCTCTAATAAGTCGAACTTTCTCTATGGCCTCATGTACCAACTCGGGACCAATTAGGGCAATTTCACCCACCTCAAACCAACCTATAGGAGATCTACAACTCCTACCATATAATGCCTCAAATGGAGCCATATCAATACTCGAGTGATAGCTATTTTTATAAGCAAATTCAATCAATGGCAAATGGTCATCCCAATTACCCTTAAAATCAATCACACAAGCACTCAACATGTCTTCCAAAGTTTGGATAGTACGTTCCGCTTGCCCATCAGTTTGGGGATGAAAGGCCGTACTAAGCTTAACTCGAGTACCAAGACCCTACTGGAAAGACTTCAAAAATTGAGAAGTGAATTGGGTACCGCAATTGGAAATAATGGACAAAGGCACTCCATGCAACTTTACCATTTCTTTCAAGTACAACTTAGCATAGTCCTCCGCCGAATAGGAAAACTTGACGGGAATAAAATGAGCCTATTTCATCATCCGATCTACTATAACCCAAATCGAATCTTGTTGTCACCGGGTGCGAGGCAAACCGACAATAAAGTCCATGTTCAAATCTTCCCACTTCCAAGTAGGAATACTAATATCTTGGGACAAACCTCCCGGTTTCTGATGCTCGACTTTCACTTGTTGACAATTAGGACACTTAGTCACAAATTCTGCAATATCCTTCTTCATTCTATTCCACCAATAGACCTCTCGTAAATCACGATAAATCTTGGTGGCTCCCGGGTGAATGGAATACCGCGAACTATGGGCTTCTGTCAAGATCTGTTCCCTCAAGTTGTCAAAATTTGGAACACACAAGCGACCTTGATATCTAAGGACACCATCTCCCACTTGGGAGAAAGCCTCAACAGATTTCCTAAGCACCGCTTCTTTTAACTCAACCAAAATTGGATCAACACCTTGCTTAGCTTTCACATCCGCCACTAAATATGATTCAGAACCATTGTGAACCATAACACCACCCTTGGTGGAGTCCACTAATTGAACACCCAATCGGGCCAATATATGAACATCTCAAACCACCTCTTTCTTACCTTCTTCAATATGAGCAACACTACCCATGGATAACCGACTAAGAGCATCCGCCACAATATTTGCCTTTCCGGGGTGATAGAGAACACTCATATCATAATCTTTCAATAACTCAAGCCACCTTCTTTGGCGAAGATTTAGATCATTCTGACTAAACACATATTGCAAACTCTTGTGATCGGTAAACACATCTACATGCACACCATATAAATAATGCCTCCAAATCTCTAAGGCAAAAATAACCGCCGCTAATTCAAGGTCATTGGTAGGATAATTCTTTTCATGAATCTTAAGTTGCCTTAAGGCATAGGCAATAACTTTCTCATTTTTCATAAGCATACATCCTAGCCCAATTAAAGAGGCATCATAATAAACCATAAAACAATCCGTCCCTTCCGGTAAGGTCAACACCGGAGAGGAAGTAAGTCTATCCTTTAACTCTTGAAAAATCTTCTCACATTCTTCAGACCATATGAACTTAGCCTTCTTTTGAGTCATGGCCGTCAAAGGAGAGGCAATTGAAGAAAATCACTCAACAAACCTTCTATAGTAACCGGCTAAACCCAAGAAACTCCTAATATCTGAAGTGGTTAGATGTCTAGGACAATTCTTGACCGCATCCGTCTTCTTTGGATCTACCTCAATGCCCTTACTCGAAACAGTGTGACCAAGAAAAGCTACGAACCTTAGCCAAAACTCACACTTGTTAAACTTTGCAAAGAGTTGTTGGTCCTTAAGAATTTGCAACACGATCCTCAAATGATCTGTATGCTCATTCTCACTTCTCGAATAGATCAATATATCATCAATGAACACAATTACGAACATATATTGGTATTGTCTAAACACCATATTCATCAAATCCATAAACTCCTCCGAAGCATTAGACAAAAAAATGACATCACCAAAAACTCATAATGACCATACCGATTTTGAAAAGCCATTTTCGGAATATCATCATCTTTCACCCTCAATTTGTGATAGCTCGACCAAAGGTCAATCTTAGAGAAATAACTTGCTCCTTGAAGTTGATCAAATAAATCATCTATCCTTGGAAGAGGATACTTATTCTTAATGGTCACCTTATTCAACTGACGATAGTCAATACACATATGAAGAGAACCATCTTTCTTTTTCACAAACAAAACTGGAGCACCCCATGGAGATATACTCGGTCGGATGAAACCCTTATCCAACAAATCCTTCAATTGTTCTTTCAACTCCTTTAATTCTGCTGGAGCCATACGGTAAGGAGGAATAGAAATAGGTTGTGTATCTGGGAAAAGGTCAATACCGAAGTCTATTTCCCTTTCAGGAGAAATACCGGGAAAATCATTTAGGAATACTTCTAGAAACTCATTAACAACGGGAATCGACTCAAGAATAGGGGTTTCGAGATCCACACGTCTCACGCTAACTAGATAATAAACGCAACCCTTAGAAATCATCTTTCTAGCTTTGAGACAAGAGACAAACTGACCCTTAGGCATAGAATTTTCCCCCTTCCACTCTAGGATAGGCTCATTCGGGAACTGAAACTTGACTACACGGGTTCTACAATCAATAGAAGCATAACAAGAGTGTAGCCAATCCATACCAAGGATAACATCAAAATCTAGCATATCAAGCTATACCAAATCAACAAGAGTAACTCTATGGGATAAGGAAATGGGACACTTTCTATACACCCTATTAGCTACAACAGAATCACCAACAGGAGAAGAGACAGAAAAAAGATCTAACAACACATCCAGAAGAACATCAAACCTCATAGCCACATATGGCGTCACAAAAGATAAGGTAGCACCGGTATCAAGTAAAGAATAAACATCAAGTTGTAAGCCTTTCAACATACCGGTAACCAGATCGGGAGAACCCTTTTGTTCACAACAAGTCTGAAGTGCATAAAATCGGTTTTGCTTGGGAGCATTGGGACCCAAACCACTAGGAGGAGCTTGCTTGCCCTCTCTTCCTTTAGCTGTAAGCATCGGGCAATCCCTCATTTTATGACAACTTTTACCATAACTGAAGCAACCATCTGTGTCGGCTAGGCACTTACCCACGTGCTTCTTTCCACACCTAACACAAGTAGACATAGGCAATGCAGATCCTCCACCATTCCCTCCTTGAGGCTTAGGGTTAGGTACCCTATCTTTGTTGAACTTAGGAGGAGCATTGGAGAAAGCTTGACCGGAAAACCTTTGTCGAAACCTAGGATGACCATGTCCATCAGACCTTGCATGAGATAAATTACCATCACAGGTTTTAGCCTTTTTTGACTCCCTAGACTTTTCCTTAAGTTTCTCCTCTTCAATCTATTGTGCATGAAACATGAGATGAGAGATGTCCATGTCATTAATGAGCTTGGCGGTACGACACTCTTTAACCACCATTTCGGACACACTCGAAACAAACTTACTCATCCTTTCCCTTGAATCGGCAACCATTGTTTGAGCATATTTAGACAATTGTGTGAACTTTAGAGCATATTTCCTCACACTCATACTTCCTTGTCGAAGGTTGATGAACTCAAGCACCTTGGCTTCCCTCATCTCAAAGTGAAATAACCTATCAAGAAAAGAGGCCTTAAACTTCTCCCAATCAAGAGGACCCGCATCTTCCGATCTCCCTTCTTTCCATTGGTTGAACCAAATTTGAGCCACACCTTTAAGTTGATAAGTGGCCAACTCCACCTTTTCCACCAACGTAACTCCTATGATCATCAAGACCTTATAAACCTCATCAATGAACTCTTGAGGATCTTCCTCAACCTTAGAACCATGAAACTCCGAAGGATTCATCCCAGTAAAGTCCCTCACTCTAGATGCCGTCGTACCCACATTTTGGTTCACAGGAACCGCAACCTCCCAATTGGCTTGGGCAGTCACGGCTTGAGCCAACACTTGAAAAGTAGCCCTAAAATCTACATTAGTCACTTGCTCGGCCAAAGGATCGACCGGAACTTAGGGAGCTTGGGGAGGAGCTTCTAGCATAAGTTCTTCGAGTAGCCATATCATGTAGAGCATTGGATAAGGATTAGGAGAGAGACCTTATAGAGTTAAACTCTATTTCACGACTTTAGAGTAATGAAAGAAGTGGAGTTTCCTAATCATCTTGTAGCCTCTAATTCATAAATGTGGCACGCTTCACACTCATGAACAAGACTCTACTCGACGTGGCTTATGAGACATTCTAAGACGATTCTAAACCTTGTGCTCTGATTACCAAGTTTCTCAAGACCCAGGGGTACCCCCTAGATGTAACATGGCGTATAGGACCCCGAGAGACCCCATACAAGCCACTTAGCATTCATAACATAGGAAATAGAACAAAGGAAGTAAAACAACATTTCGAGTCCAAGCACTTTATAAAAGAGAAGTGGAAGTCTAAAACACTTGTCTCCATAGCCATCTAATACAATCAAATGAAATTGGGCCTAGCCCATACATCATGTCCAAAACTGAAATATAAAAAGAAACTGAAATAATGAAAGTCCATCCTCGAAGCATGAGGACTCACCAGAGCTCGGGAACCTCATAATCAACCACTAGCCATGAAACTCTGAAACCTGACTATCGGACCCTATATTTGGGGAAAATATAGGCAAGATTATGCGTTAGTCAAAAAAATGTACCAATTATGATAGCTATACATAAAACATTTAAATCATGCTTAAATAGGACATTTCATGACATGCAATTGACCAAGCTAAAACATGATATAAGAGGGTTAGATAACATAATTCATAAAACATGGTCAATGCAAGCTAACATCATTTAAAGTCTTTGAACATATGTGAGATACTTCTTGAAGTAACCTTAGTTCATTATTAATGTGGGAAGTAGCCTTAATCGACATAGAGACCATGTGAGCTGTAACATGATCCCCCGGTGTCTCCCACACCGAAAAGGGTTGTCCTACTTACCAAGGTAAGGACCATGAACTTCTAGCTTAAGTGGATCCACTAGCTAATGTCTATCTAGACAATCATCCTATGGGGGCACATAGTTAAGGGATAAGGAGATTACTTCTAGAAACTCGGCCTCCACTAACGGGATAGCCTCCATCTCAATATCCTCTCGATGCTAAGCATAAATCCCATGGAATAGTTTTTTCTTACTTGTTCTTATTATCCTCGTAAGGGCACTTCATCTTTCCACTCCAAGCTAAGTCATTATCCATGGAATGGTATCATTTGATAACCAATCCAAGCTAGATTTCATTAGGATATCTCATAATCTTTGATTCAATTAGGTGAGAAGACCTTTCAACCCTAGAATCCTTACTGTGTAAGAAAACCATTCACATCATGCTTTCATTTGTATATGAGAACAATCAGTTCAACAACACAACAATAACATCAACATTGATACTTTACTCTCAAAGAATCTTAAAACATTTGCATAGATTTGATAAGAACATACATAATTTCATAATTTACCTTCCAAGGGTTCAAAACCCACTTTCAATCATCAACATTTAGAAAACAGGGGTTAGATATGGATTTCATCATAGATTCATGTAATTCTATCAATACATGCTTAATTTCATAAAACTCTTCCTTCATACTCAAAATTCCACATCATATGCTCATATTTTGAAAACATGGGGATTACATGGGTTCATAGGAGAAAATCGTCATAAATTCATAGTATTTCATCAATTCATGCATATTCGATCATAATTCGATCATTTAAAACAATAATTAAGAGAATCCATGACAATTGAAGAAAGCCCTAACTCAATTGGGGATTTCTAACTTTGAAAATAGGGGAATTAGGAAACTCCATAAATGAAAGAAATCCATGAATAAAAACTATCATACCTTGAAGCCAATTTATAATCTTCAATGGAGGAATTGAGACTTGACTTGAACCCTAGGTTGAACCCTTGTTCTTCTTCAAGTTTTAGAGAGAGAAATATTTGAGAGGGAGTCTTGTTCTTCTTTCTAGGAGTTTGAAAGAACCTTCTTAATTGTGGGAAATTTGGGGGTAAAACTCTTATATAGGTCTCTAGATGAAGGGAAAAGGACGTAGTATAGAATTAAAATAATCTGAAAATACTTTTAAGACCCTAACTTAAAAACTTAAAACAACTCACGTTGGAGCTCGCCTAAGGCCACTCGGCGACTCGCCAAGTTAGCCTTTAGGTAGCCAATAATTATCGTAAGCCGACTCTTGGATGAAGTCAATAAGGCTATGGGGAGTCCATTTTGGTGACATGCCGAACGGAACGGCGAGCTCGACTTTGCTTGCCTAAAGTTCCAGAACACTGGACGCTGAGATCATGCCAAAAGGCGAGAGGGGTTCCACTTGGCAGATCACCAAGTCACTCGGCGTTCACTCCCTACTTCGCCGTGTCGGCCAAGGAAAGGAATATTTTTCCCTTCTCTGAATCCGAGGTGTTACCAGTAACTTTCTCCTTGGAGTTGTTCAAACAAATAATCTATTCTTGGAGTATGATACTTATTCTTAATGGTAACCTTATTCAATTGTTGATAATCAATGCACATTCAGAGGGAACCATCCTTCTTTCGTACAAACAACACCGGAGGACCCCATGGAGAGATACTCGGTCTAATAAAACCTTTATCTTACAAATCTTTCAACTGATCCTTCAACTCCTTAAGTTATGTCGGGGCCATACAATAGGGAGGAATAGAGATAGGCGGCATATCTAGGAGAAGGTCAATACCAAAGTCTATTTTCCTTTCGGGAGAAATACGAGGAATATCATCGGAAAACACTTCTGGAAACTCATTTATGATCGGAACTGACTCAAGAGTTGGATTTCAGAAACTGTATCCCTAACTCAAACTAGATGATAAATGCAACCCTTAGAAATCATTTTCCTAGCCTTTAGAAAATAAACAAACTGACCCTTAGGCATAAAATTTCCCCTTCCCATGGCATGATAGGTTCGTTCGAAACCTTGAATGTGACCAATCGTGTCCTAAAATAAATGGAAGCATAATATGAATGAAGCCAATCCATCCCAAGAATAACATCAAAATCTAACATATCAACCTCTACAAGATCATCATGAGTGACTCTAAGAAATAGGACAATTTCAATAAACTCTTTTAGCCACAATAGAATCACCAACATGGGTAGAGACATGAAAGGGATTAGAAAGGATTTTGAGACCAACATCAAATTTCATGGCCACATAAGGAGTAAAAAACGACAAGGTAGCACCCAGATCAAGTAAAGTATAAACATCAAGATGGAAGACTTTCAACATACCGGTCACAACATCTAGAGAACCCTTGTGATCCTGTCAAGTCGGAAGAACATAGAACCTATTCTGACGAGGAGCACCCGAACCAGAACAACTAGACTGAGCTTTCCTACCATCCTTACCCTTGCTAGCTTGCAACAGACAATCCTTTACTTTGTGTCCACTCTTTCCACAACCGAAACAACCATCTGTACTTGCTAAGAATTTTCTATCATGCTTCTTACCACACCTTGCGCAAGAGGGAATAAAGGATCCGTTTCCATCACTTCCTTGAGGCTTAGGATTAGACACCCCATCCTTGTTGAACTTAGAAGTAAGAGAATTAGAAGAACCTTGACCAGAAAACTTTTATCGGAATTTAGAATGACCTTGTCCGCCATACCTAGAATAAGAAAAGTCACCATTACCGGTCCTTGACCTCTTGGACTCTCTTGCCCTTTCTTTGAGATTTTTCTCTTCAATTTGTTGGGAATGTATCATCAAATGATGTATATCCATCTCCTTAATCAATATGGTGGTACGACACTCTTTAACAACCAATTCGAAAACACCCGACATAAACTTACTCATCCTTACCCTAGAGTCGGCAACCATAGTTGGAGCATACTTAGACAATTCATGAACTTCAAAGCATACTCCTTCACACTCATATTGCCTGGACGGAGATTAATGAACTCAAGCAATTTTGCTTCTCTCATCTCAAAAGGAAAGAAATGGTCAAGAAAATCTCCCTTAAACTTCTGCCAATCAAGAAGACTCGCATCAACCGCCATCTCACTTTTCCATTGTTCAAAACACACTTGAGAAACACCCTTGAGTTGATAAGATTCCAATTCTGCCATCTCTACCGTAGACAATCCCATAATTCCCACTATCTTGTATACCTCATCAATGAACTCTTGAGGATCCTCATTTACCTTGGAACCATGAAACTCCAGAGGATTCATCCTAGTGAAGTCTCTTATCCTTGCCACTGCCGTACCCATATTTGGGTTCAGAGTAGCAAGAACTTCTCTATTTTCTTAAGTGGTCATAGCTTGAACCAACACTTGTTCAGCCAAAGGGTCAATCGGAACTTGAAGACCCTCGGGCTCCATATTCTCACCCGCATTCTTTCTCACGTAAACTCTTCAAGAGGCCATATCTTGAAAACCATCGGCAAAGATTTAAGAAAAAGATCTTTATAGAGATAGATTCTATGGCACAACATTAGAGTAATGAAAGAAGTGAAATTTCCTAAATGCTTTGTAGCCTTCTATTCATAAATTTGGTGCGTTTCACATTCACGAAAAAGACTCTACTCAACGCGGCTTGTCAGACATCCTAAGAACTTTTATAAAATCTTGTGCTCTGAATACCAAGTTTGTCACGATCCAAAGTACTCCATAGGCGTATAAGACCTCAGGAGGCCTTACACAAGCCACTTGACATACATAACCACAATATAATAGACAAAAGTAAAGAAGCTCATATAAAAAGAAGAGTTAGACATAAAAGGAGAAATCTATCATAGTCTTGACAAGCCATTCTATTACATCAAAATAAGTGACCGGGACGTAACCCATACATCACGTACAATGTCTGAAAACTAAAATATAGAAAAATTAAGTAAAGAAAACATGGTCCTCAGAATATGAGCATTCACCAATTCTATGAACTTCAAGTGATCACCAACTAGATATGAGTGGAAGGAGAAGATGAGTCACACCCTACATTATGAAATTATGTAGACACAAGTATGCATTAGTACATCGAATGTACTAAGTATGAGGGATATGCATAAAAATGTGAAACATGATCATAAGGTGACATGATCGAACACATGATATGCATGGCCAAGCTAAACATATTGAAATCATTTAAAGAGGAATCGTAAATCATGAACATTGTCAATGCATCTTAAAGTCATCATAAAGCTTCATAAAAACCTTGATCGAAAACATAGATCATTTTGTGGGATATTAGCTTTAACCGACTATAGACCATGTGAGCTATAAAATGGAATCTAATGTAACTTCCACATAGAGAAGAGAGAGTTTACATACCAAGGTAGAACTCTGTATCATATCATATGCTATATGTGAAACCACTAGCTAGGCTATTTTAGGTAATCCTATGGTGGCACATAGTTTGGAACTAGAGGTTGTTACTAGAGACTACCCTATTTGAGCCTCCACCTCAAAGTTCTCTCGGTGCTAAGTTAAATCTCATTGGAATAGTAGTTTTCATAAACATAAGATCATCCACATAAAATCACAATTTAAATACTAATCCAAGCTTAAAACATCATAGAGTAGCTCATTAAATGTTGAATCAATCATATGTGAGAAAACCTTTCACCAAACCATGATTCCTTGATATGTGAGAAAATTCCTTTCCCAATTTCATTGATGCTCATCTTAAAGCAACCTAATTCATAAAATCTTTCTTTTCATAAATCATGCATAACTTCATGAAAACATCAATCATAGGTTCATAGTTTCTTCATAAATTCGTGTCTTTTAGGGTTCATAGTCAAAATCATGATCAATGCATGGGTTCTTGTAAAAGCAATTGGAAAGTATTTAACTGAGTCAAAAAAATCATAAAAAGATCAAAATTGAATAATAGGATCAACATAATTAGAACCCATGAAGAATTGAATGAAAAAAAACTAATCAATTTGATTGAAATTTGACTTTGAGAATTGAGAAACATTGGGACTCAATGGGTGAATGGAACCCATTGATGAAGCCCTACATACCTTTCTATTCAAAGCCTAGAATAAATGGTTAAAATGAGAATTTACTTTGGAAACCCTAGCTTATTCTTCTTGACCTTTTGAGAGAATTGGAGGAGATGAATGTGGATGGGATTGGGGGTTTGAGTCAATGAGAGAATTGGGAAAGTTTTGGGGGTATAGGGTAGTTATAGGTCTTAAAATAGGGATCAAAACGACATAGTATAAGTATTTGATGCATAGGAGAAGACCCAAATACCTTTAAAATAAGTGTAAGATGGTTTCCATTGTTTGGACCTATGGTCCGTAGAACTTTCTACGGTCCGTACTGTTCCGTAGAACCAAATTCAGAAACCCAAATTTTACCTTACCTCCCACGAGACCTTTCTACGGTCTGGTATCCGTAGAGCCCATCCATAGAACCCAAGTTTAGGTAAAAAATTCCATTAAGTTTGGAAACTTCCTACGGAACCCATCTACAACTCGTCAACCATCCTACGATTCGTCCTGTTGATTCGTAGGTCAAACTTTAGAAACTTAAATTTTCAAAACCTCAACTTCATTCCTACAAGTGCCATCTACGACCCGTAGAAGCTTCTATGAACCATAGATTGGTCTCGTAGGACACAACCAGTAGCCCAAAATGAGACCTTCCTTTTCCAAATTTTGCTTTTTAACTTCCGAGGTGTTACATGATCAGATGAAAGACTTCTGACCTCAACGAATTGGTGTGTGCACACGTGAGTTTTAATATTTCAAACACATCATCCTTTGTGTGGATAAGTCTAGACAAAGATTAATTAAAGGCAATGATGAACTTTGTCTTTTTGAAAAGTATATAAGCCCATTTCACTCTATCTTTCTCACATCACCTCACGATCTCAAAACCTCCTTGCTTCTTCTCAATTTTCTTTGCAACTTCTCCTTTTTTGTGTTAGTTGAAAATCATTGCATCACTCTCTCCTTTTATTCTTCTCGTTACTTTGTCACTCACATCATCATCATATTTTCTCATTCTTTATAGTCCTTAAGAAAGTTTCCCACTATGCTAATGTGCCATGATATTATATCATATTTAATATCATTTACATAAGACTTTATTGTTTTAAGTATAATTTGTGGCATTTCTTATATAATTTGTTGTGTTTCAGATATGTAGAAAGGAAATGGCAAAAGTAAAAAAAAAGTGCACAATAGTTCTATATTTTAGATATACAAAGAGCCACTTGTAGATCGTTTAACGAAGATACAACTACATGTGAAAATATATGAAAACTGAGAAGAAGGTAACTGAAGAACTAACTTTCGTGTCTTGCTTGGCAAGTGTGTATTAATCCCTAAGGATTTAATCAAAACACCAAAATTTCCTAACATTTTAGGACTTTCTACACAATCTGGATTGAGTTTTGTAGTGTTAGAAGGGTTTAAGGGGGTGGGGTTGGGAATGTAAGCTTAAGGCAATGGAGGGTGCATGGCCAACCACATCAGATGGTTGGCCGGCAGCCATTGTCATGCTAGAGTAGAAAATTTATAATTTTTTGTTCATATGATAGGAGAGAGAAAAGAGCAAATTAAAATTTGAACAATTGATAGAATATCGCCATTATTTGAAATTCAATCAAGATTTTTTCATTCTTTAAGGGGGAAATAACATCTAGAAAAAAAATTCGTAACTAAAATACATAACTACTTCATGAAAATTTATCAGAGTTTCAAATTTCATAAACAATTCACAGAGATGATGCATTTATTAGTTCAAACTCCATGAATAATTTATGGAGATCAAACTTTCACAATTTATAGTGTAAAAATTCGCAAGAGTTTCAAATTCCATGTACGATTCATGGAGTTTAAACATTTATCAGTTCAAATTTCAAACTTTACGAATGATTCATTGAGTTCAAATTTACACCATTTGTATATGAAAGTTTGATGGAGTTTCAAACTCTATGAATGATATATGCATTTCAAAGCTTTATATATTCCAATTCTAGGAACAATTGATGGAGTTCAAACTCTAATAAAAGTTTCATAAACTTTTTCATGCTTTAATTAGGGATATATTTACATTAAAAATGGGTAAACACTAAATACGTTTGAAATACCTGCTAAAACAAAACATCTTTTAGATTAATAGAACAACTTTGATTTAATTTTTAAATTTACTTTATTTAAAAAAAAAAAAAAACTATTGATTCAAATATAAGTATTCAGGTGCTATCCTTCATAAATGACCGATGAATTTATGTGGGGCACTAAAAAAGTTATTAAAATTTTAATTATTTACTAGATAACTATTATCCGAAGTTTGGTATGCGGGATGGTGGTGGTGGTTGTAGAGATTGGGGGGATGCCAAGGAGAAATTAAAATTCAACATAAGTTTGATTTTTCACCTTGTAATTTTTTCCCATTTTCCTTTCTCCTATCCCCATTTTGTTAAAAAAGTTTTATGTGAGAAAAATATATTAATTTAAGATTAAGAAAATTCGTATCATTAATAATACAAAATAGAAGCCCCTAAAAGAAAAAATAAAGAGATATTTTTTTTAGTATGGAGTTAAATGTTACCGGAGAACAAAACAAAGTGAAAAAAAACTCAAACATGGCAGAACTTAACGGGGTGGGGCAGGATAAAACATTGAAAAATGCTAAAAGGGGTAAGGTACGAAAAGTGAAATTTTCAGTTAAGTAGGTCTTGCCCCTAATGCCCTATTTACTTCTCTAAAGAGGAATTTTATTTATAGTTGATTTTCAAACTTTATATAGTGTGTTGGTGTAATGACCCTCCAAATCATTTTCTTCATTTTTTTTATCTTTTCATCATTTAGAGCTTTCTTGTAGCGACCCCAATTCATTTATCACTTGCTAGAACTGACAATTTGGTCGCCCGGTCATTTGTTTGAGTTTTGTGCAAGTTTACATATTTTGGAGCCTTTGAAACTTGATCTGCTGATTTCGGTCAAAAGTTTAGGAAGACAACCTCAGAATACAATTTTGATGGTTTTATCAGCTCCGAAAGGGCCATTTTAGGCAAGGGACATAGTTGGGTCGGGCCCTGAAACTTATGGTGTGAGTTTGTGTCATTAGGTATTTTAACTTTGAAGCTTAATCCAAGGTTTGACTTCGGTCAAAATTCTTGGTAAACATGCTTGGATGAGAATTCCTTCAGCGTTGTTAGCTCTGGTATGTTGAGTTTGGTCTAGAACGACCTTTCATACAGTTTCTGAGGCTTCCGATCTCATTTTGAGCCTTCTTGTGGATTTTAGCTTAAACTAGAACTTGGGTGTGGGACCCACTTTTCATCAAGATGACCTTGGATAGAAGTCTTAATGTTTCCGTTGAGTCCTGAATGCCAAATTTGATGGGGTAGCATATTTCATTTGCAGGCATGGGGTTCCGAACAAATCCTGAGAACCCCATTGGAGAATTTCAAGTTGGGCAAACCAGCTAATGTGCATCAGCTGGTGGAAAGACTTTTTGGACTTCGCATTCGCGGGCCCTGGTGGTCCTGTTCATGAAGCGTTGTGCTCTTAGACTTCGGGATCGCAAGGCCTATGGCCGCAATTGCGGGAGGCTGTGGACCCTAAGGGCCGCATTTACGTGAAGCCATCCACGTTCGTAGAGGTCTGGCGAGATGACTATCCATGTTCCCGAGGCTTTCTATGCATATGCAGTAACCTTTTCTCATGTGGGCAAGGATCGGGAGCCCTGGGCCCCGTGATCGCAAAGAGCTTTTGGGACTGGCGTGTGGGTGGACGAACCCAACACTATGAACACTTACATACCTTAATTTGGCGAAACAAATCCTCGATTAGAAAAAACCTTGATCATTCTTCCTTTTCTCCTCTTTTTCTCTTCTTAAACTCCTCTCAAAATCCTAAGCGTATTTTAGGATTGTGAAAACTGACCCAAATGAGTTTAGACCCCTAAAATATTACTAAAAATGTTTAAAGATGATAGGGTAAGGAAAAGACCAAAATACCCCTCATTAATTCGAGTAAATTTCCTTAACTGGACAGGCTGACTTCAAACAAGCATATCTCCCTCATCTGAACTCGAAATTTGGCAAACTCGGTGGCATTGGAAATAGGATTCAACGACCTTTCATTTGATATCTTATGGGATACCTAAATCATCATGTACTAAAAGTTATGGGCGTTTGAAGTTGACCCAAACCTCACAACTTAAGCTTAACTTGAACATATCTCAAATTGGCTCTTTCCAAATTAGTTCTTTCTATCTTTAGCTCTTTCTAAGGCGGGATGTTACAGTATCTCCCCCTTGGAAACATTCGTCCTCGAATGAGATCAATCTAAGTAGACTAAGGTTGGTAATATCTAACACCCAGCTCAAACACCCAACATGCAATTAACATATAATAACATATCAATTAAAAGAGTGTCTTACAAAAAGTCATTAGCTTGGTCTGGAGTTTCTCCGGAAGGAAAAAGATGTGGGTATCTCTTCTTCATATCCTCCTCCGCCTCCCAAGTAGCTTCCTCAACAAACTGATTCCTCCATAAGACCTTGACTGATGCTACCTCTTTGGTTCTTAACTTGCGAATCTGACGATCCAGAATCTGAACAGGAATCTCCTCATAAGATAGGCTGTCCTTAATACCAATATTTTCGGTAGGTATGATAAGTGAAGGATCGCCCATACACTTCTTCAACATTGAAATATGGAATACCTGATGGACTGTTGTTAATTCTGGAGGTAACTCTAACACATAGGCTACATTGCCAATCCTCTTAGATATCATGTAAGGACCAATATACCGGGGACTAAGCTTCTCCTTCTTGCCAAACCTCACGACACCCTTCATGGGTGAAACCTTCAAATACACCCAATCATCCACCTCAAACTCCAAGTCTCTTCTCCTAACATCAATATAGGATTTCTGATGACTCTGCATTGTTTTCAACCTTTCTTGAATAATTTTCACCTTCTCCATAGCTTGATGAACCAAGTCTGGTCCTATCAACCTAGCCTCACCAACATCAAACCATCCAATAGGAGACCTACATCTTCTCCCATAAAGAGCCTCATAGGGAGCCATTTGGATGCTAGAGTGATAACTGTTATTGTAAGTAAACTCTATTAAAGGTAAGTGATCATCCCAACTACCCTTTAAATCGATCACACACGCCCTCAACATATCCTCTAAAGTATGAATCGTATGCTCTGCTTAACCATCAGTTTGTGGATGAAAAGCAGTATTAAGGTTCACCTTCGAACCCAAACCCTTCTGGAAAGACTTCCAAAATTATGCGGTGAATTCCGCACCTCTATCTGAAAAATGAACACCGAAACTCCATGAATTCTGACTATCTCTTGAATATATAATTTGGCATAATCCTCTGCTGAAAAAGTAGTCTTTAGCGGTAAGAAATGGGCTGATTTAGTCATCTGATCTAAAATCACTCAAATCGAATCGTGCTGTCTGTGAGACCGTGGTAAACCAGTAATAAAATCCATATTGATCATCTCCCACTTCCATTCAGGAAGATCTATATTCCGAGCCATACGACCAGGCCTCTGGTGCTCTACCTTGACTTGTTGGAAATTCGGGCACTTAGCAACGAACTCTGCAATACACCTCTTCATACTATTCCACCAATAGACTTCTCTCAAGTCACGATACATCTTTGTGGAACCAGGATGGATGGAATATCTGGAGCTATGAACTTCCTCCATGATCCTCTCTTGGAGTTCATCCACCTTTGGTACACACAATCTACCTTGATATCATAATACACCATCTCCCCCTTGTTCAAAAGCTATCACTATCTGCTTATGAACATTTTCCTTCAATTCAACAAAAATAGGGTCTTGGTCTTGTTTATCTTTCACTTCAGACACTAATGATGATTCAGTCCCATTCATCACAACCTCTCCACCTTCATTGGAATCCATTAACCGGACTTCTTATCGTGCAAGTCTGTGCACATCTTTTGCAATTCTTTCTTGCCTTCCTCAACATGGGCGGTACTACCCATAGACAATTTTCTCAAAGCATCAGCAACAACATTAGCCTTACCTGGGTGATAGAGAATACTCATGTAATAATCCTTGAGTAACTCCAACCACCTCCTCTGTCTGAGATTAAGTTGTTTCTGAATGAATACGTACTGAACACTCTTGTGATCGGTGAACATATCTACATAAATAGTGTAGAGATAGTGACGCCACATTTTCAAAGCAAACACTACAACAACTAACTCTAGATCATGGGTTGGTAATTCCTTTCGTAAACCATAAGCTGTCTGGAGGCATAAGCTATAACCTTGCCATTCTGCATTAATACACAACCCAGTCCAACTCTGGACGCATCACAATACACAACAAAACATTGCGTACCTTCTGGTAAGGTCAACACTGGGGCAGTAGTCAACCTAGTTTTCAATTCCTGAAAGCTCTTCTCACAAGCTTCAGACCATTGAAACTTTGCTGTCTTCTGAGTCAACTTAGTCAACGGGGATGAAATAGATGAAAACCCCTCCACAAACCTCCTATAATAACCAACCAATCTCAAGAAACTCCTAATATCAGTTGGATATGTGGGTCTAGGCCAGTTCTGCACTACCTCAATCTTTTGAGTGTCAACTCGAATCCCATCACCAGAAACTATGTGGCCTAAGAATGCCACTAACTCAAGCCAAAACTCACACTGAGAAAATTTGGCATACAACTCCTTATCCTTTAGTGTTTGGAGAACTACTCTGAGATGACTAGCATGCTCCTCCACATTCCTCGAATAAATCCGTATGTCATTAATGAATACGATAACAAACATATCAAGATAAGGCTTAAACATTATGTTCAAAGGTCCATGAATGCTGCAGGAGCATTAGTCAAGCCAAAAGACATAACTAGAAACTCATAATGACCATAGCGGGTCCTGAATGCTATCTTAGGAATGTCACTTCGTTTACTCTCAACTGATGATAGCCAAATCTAAGATCCATCTTAGAAAAAACAAGTGGCACCCTGAAGTTGATAGAAAAGATCATCAATTCTCGAAAGAGGATACTTATTCTTAATAGTAACCTTTTTCAATTGGTGGTATCAATACACATCCTAAGTGAACCATCTTTCTTCCTCACAAATAAGACCGGAGCACCCCAAGGTGAGACACCTGGTCGAATGAAACTTTTATCAAGAAGATCTTTCAACTGCTCTTTTAACTCTTTCAACTCAGCTGGAGCCATTCTATTTGGCGGAATAGAGATAGGACGAGTATCAGAAAGAATATCTATACCGAAGTCTATTTCTCTCTCAAGAGGGACTCCGGGAAGATCATCTCGAACGACCTCAGGAAACTCACTCACAACTGAACTGACTGAATAGGTGGTGTCTCAACACTAGAGTCATTAAATCGGACTAAGTGATAGATGCACTCCTTGGAAACTAACTTTCTGGCCTTAAGGTACGAAATAAAACGACCCTTAGGCACTGTTGAACTACTCCTCCACTCAATAACTGGCTCAGTAGGAAACTGGAACTTAACTACTCGAGTTCTACAATCAACTGAGGCATAACAAGAATGTAGCCAGTCCATACCTAGAATAACATCAAAGTCCACCATATCTAGCTCAACTAAGTCAGCAATGGTGTCCATGTGATTGAAAGAAATTGTACAATCACGATAAACTCTCTCAGCTAGAATAGACTCACCAACATTTGTGGAAACACTGAATGGCTCAAGAAGATGTTCGGGAATAATATCGAACCTCATAGCAATATATGGAGTCACAAAAGATAGACTCGTACCTGGATATATACATTAAAAGTAAAGACTTTGATCATACCAGTGACAAATTTGGCGAATTCTCTTGCTCTTGGCGACTGGTGATAGCATACAGGCGGTTTTCTCCTTCGTCTGTCCCTGAAGTAGCTCCTCTAGGTGCAACTCTGTCTGGTGGAGACGCTGAATAAGATTGGGCTCTATTGCCCCTATTACAATTACCCTGCCGGTTCTTAGGGCACTATCTCATGAAGTTACCATTCTGACCACACTTAAAGCAACCAGTGGAGCCATCACGACACGCTCCTAGGTGGTTACTACCACACTTAGCACATGCAGGAGTCCCATTACCTCCTTGTGCCACACTACCTTGAGACTGTGTAGGTCTAGCTCTGAAGTTCTGAGAATTCTGATTCTTAAACTCACCTTTGTTCCTTGGTGCAGGTGCACTAGCAGACGATGGAGCAGGTCCATTTGGCTTTTGTTGAAAATATGACCGATTCGCATGACTCTTCTAATACCCGGACTCATTTCCTGTTATCTTAGCCTTCTTGTTACGAAACTCTTCTCTATCTCTCAGCTTATCTTCCTCAACCTGTTGCACATGGATCATCAGCCTTGCTATGTCCATGTCCCCTATCAACATCGCAGCCTTACCCTCTTTTCTTGACAGACGAGACAACCCAGACACAAACAAGCTCATCCTGCTCCTCATATCAGCAAGCATCTTCGGAGCATAACGGGAAAGTTGGGTGAACTTGACACTGTACTCATGGACACTCATGGATTCCTGCTTAATAGTTAGGAATTCTCTTACCTTTGCCTCTCTCAGTTCACGGGGAAAGTAACTCCCCATGAAGGCACCTTCAAACACAGCCCAACTCACAATTTGTGCTCCTTCAGCTCTACTCTTCTTCCATTGGTCAAACCAGATTCTAGCAATGCCCTTCAATTGGTATGCAACTAGTTCCACACGCTCAACATCTACAACATGCACCACCTCAAATACTTTCTTCAGCTCTTCCACAAAGTTTTTCGGATCCTCAGTGACACTTGAAACCGGTGAAGTCTGGCGGATTCATCCTTAAGAACTCACGGATTCTGGATGTATCAGCCACATCCTGTCAAACCCCTCTTTGTTGCCCAGCTTGGTTGGTCACCACTTGACTCAACATCCAGATAGCATCCCGGAACCCAGCATTAGTGACCTCTCTTTGGGGTTGCACTTCTGGTGCATTGGGAACCCCTTGATCCTGAGGATCAGCATTCCTCCTAGCAGGACGACCTCAAACAACTCTTCGTGGAGGCATGATCTGAAAAATACGCGCAAGCACGAATTAGAAAGAAACTTTATAGAGTTGAACTCTATCGCACGAAAAGAGTATGAAAGAAGTGAGATAGTTCCTAAACGTCACAAACACCCTAGGACTCTACAGACACAGCTTCATAGGCACCCTAGGACTCTTTCACTCTATGATCTGATACCAAATTTGTCACACCCCGAGCCTACACCCTGGACGTGGCCGGCACTCGAGAACCATTGTTGGCCCCAAGAAAACCCTTGACCTGGCTCAACTCTCAGCGGAAGACCTACTGAACATAAGATGAACTTTAAAGTACAACTTTAACTCAAATATCTCAAGATAGTAAACTCAGAAATGTTTAAAGAAACATTCAAGTGGCCAAAAGAGGCAACTCAAGTCTAGAACATTAACAACTGAAATGAAAAAGACTCATGAACTACTACTGTCTATCTATCTATGAAGCCTATAATACTATGAGGGATGTCGAGATAAGGCCCCCGATCATCCTAAAAAAACTAAAATAATTCGAATAAATAAGGGATCCTTCAGAAGCAAGGAGGCTCACCAAAGCTAACTCAAATTGATACGGTATCAACAAAGCGCCTGTTGATGACCTTGATCTCCTGTATCTACATCATGAAACGATGCAGGCCAAATGGCATCAGTACATTGAATGTGCGAGCATTTAAGAGGAATACTGAACATAACATAAAAGCTTGAACTTGGAAAGACGAAAACATACTCACCTCGACTCTACTCAACTAAACCTCTACTCATGGATACTCAACTCAATGCAGTATAAAACAACAATAAAAGTACAGTTTATATAAAGCATTTAAAATAATAGATAACAACTCAATGTATTTAAAAATACAATAATAACTCAGTTTGTATGTAAAGATACAAAATAACTTTGTTTAGGATATTCTCTAACCGACAACCATCACTATGAGCTATGTGATGATACATTGTCTCGCCCACACTGCCAGAACTGTCCTATACCTTGCCGGAGTATAAGACATCGTCAACTAAGTGGATCGACTAAGATATGCTTAAAAAGCAACAAGGAATCATCTAAAAAGTATGACCCTTTCTACCCACATTGCCTTCATGGTTTATGAGGACTTTGAGTTGTATGAACTAGTCCTCATATCGGTGCTCAATACTACTCCCAAAAATAGAACTCAGCTCATATGTTTAAAAAAATTTCCTCATCCTCAAGCTTTGAGATTATTACTCAAAAGTTTCTCTTAAAAGAGATCATACTCAAAAACTCCTCATGAACTAATTTGGAAATTGGTGTTCCCTCTCATTTTAAATGTGAAAACATTTACTTTTGGGAATACTTAGTTCCTATATATTCATTTTGAAAAATGAAACTCAACTCTCCTCATCCTCAAACTCAAGTACTCAAGTCTTAAAACAAGTTTTAAAAGACTTCTCAAAATGACTCGAAATAAATCCCAAGACTTTACTCTTAACTCTACTTTGAATTTGAATTATTAATTTAAGGGTTATGATTCATGTTACGAAGGATTTCTCGTTGTTTAGATGTAGTTTAGAGTAGTTAGAATCAGGAAGGAGTAAGGTACACCTTAAAAGAACTCAGACAGGTCAAACAATGGAAACATGACGGGGTCAGGTCACCCTGGCGCACTAAGTGGCGAGGGGCGCCAACCCCTAAACTACAGAAGATGGTTTGGGGCGCACTGAGTGGCGCAGCGCCCCACCCCTGCCCAGATTTCTGATGAGTTTTCTTGCTTCAATTTCGTGTCTAACTCCTCTAGAATCGAACGATTTCCCTCAATCTTTTGGATTCTTAGAACCAACATAATTACAACAAAATCTGCTCTTAATCACTCAAGAACAATACTCAAACTCAAGAGCCTCATCGCAAGAACTCAACGAAACCTCATACTTAAAGAATAAATCACAAACTTTAAGAAACTCATTAAGAATTCATCAAAAACTCAAATATACTCAATCTTGTAGATGAAATTCGCAAAAGAAACTCATGATTGGCGTGTGGGTGGACGAACCCAACATTATGAAAACTAACATACCATAATTTGGTGAAACAAATCCTCAATTTGCAGGAACCTTAATCATTCTTCCTTTTCTCCTCTTTTTCTCTTCTTCAACTCCTCTCAAAATCCTAAGCTATTTTAGGATTGTGAAAATTGACCCTAATCAGTTTAGACCCCTAAAATATTACTAAGATTGTTTAAATCTGATGGGGTAAGGAAAAGAGTAAAATATCCCTCATTAATTCAGGTAAATTTTCTTAACTGGACATGTTGACTTCAAACAGGCATATCTCCTTCATCCGAACTTGAAATTTAGCAAACTTAGTGGCGTTGGAAAGAGGATTCAAAGACCTCTCATTTGATACTTTATGGGCCACCTAAATAATCTTGTACTGAAAGTTATAGTCGTTTAAAGTTGACCCAAAACTCACAACTTAAGCTTAACTTGAACAAATCTCAAATTGGCTCTTTCCAAATTAGTTCTTTCTATCTTTAGCTCTTTCTATGTCGGGATGTTACAACAACTATCCATATATAAAGTATCAAATATAATAAATCATTGTTATGAGACAACAAATTATAAATTCTAATACTTTAATCATACCCGCTCCATCAAGCGTACTTGCTGATACAAAAGTTCCTTTGTAAGCTCCACCAAGATGTGCACCGTCAACAACAACTACAGGTCTACAGAAGTCAAACCCCCTCATTAATGGCCTTAATGCTATGAAAAGATACATGAATTCATTTTTATCTGGATGCATCCTCATATAAGAATTTGGATACACAGTTTCCAACATATATATGTATCTAGGCAACTCTCTATATCCATCGGCAAGTTTATCCCTTATCATCTCTAGTGCACGCTCCTTAGCACACCATGCTTGTTGGTATGAAATATCAATCCCATAGAGTTCTCTAACATCATCAATTACATCATTTGGAGTGTGAATTCTTTTATGATTGACCAGTTTAGGTATTGTCACACCATTAATAAATCCAACTGTAGCTTGAACCTTTTTAATATGCTATCCCTTAACGGACATGTATTCTCACTATTGAAGTACCTCACTTTGAATATATTCGATTTTTTCCTAACAGATGCCTTCAATCTCCAAGAACAGTCATCCGCTAAACACAATAATAGAGCTGCAATTTTTCAGATACATTAGGAAAATGGATAATGGATACATTAAAATAATATATTCTTTATACAATGACACATTAGTGAAAAAAATTCATATATTGATACATTAACATATACAAAAAAAAAATCAAATATATCTGATACGTTATAGTAATATTACACTGACTCACAACTACAAAAACACATTAAACAGTAAATATACATCAAATCATAGTTGTATCAAGTTGAATGTAGTAATGTATCATGATTTATATATGCATATCTAAATTCAAAGATCCAAAAAAGGAGGGTCACATGTATTTGATACTTTATACCAACAATACAGTAACTCATAGATCTGATAACTCAAAACATATATGTCAAACGCTTAATGTATCAACCTTCTAGCCAGTAATGTATCATGACAGATTGATCAAAATACAAATTCATGACTAAAAAATGAGTTCCATACCTTTTGTTATTAGATCTTTTAACTAAAAAATTGAAGCTATATTCTATTTTGTATTTTGCCATTACAACTACTAGGGTGGCTTTATCTTTGTACAATTGATTCACCTTCACTTCTGTACTATGTGTCAGATATGTAATTCGTTACCTCCATTTCTGGTATATAACATGAATCACCATTTTTTGGTTCCACCAATTTAAGAGCGTGTGTGTTCTTTTCAACACCTTCAATACAGACAATTGCACCAGTCGACACATCAAAACTTTGTATCTCGCCAACATTCTTATCAGTTGTATCAATACAGAGGGGATACATAAGAATCACCTCTACGTACAACTTTACCCCATATCATTCCTAATAATCAGTGGAGATGAGTTTCCTTCTACAATGTATCGGATATCAATTTTGTTTTCTATATTCATCAATATTCAACTCAGCTGCAATGGCTGAAACTAGATTCATGAAGGAAATATTTTCACCAACCACTATCCCATCACTCCTTTATCTTTCATATCTAACCTCACTCTCCCATACTCCTGAATGCCTCAGCAAAATTGAGATATTCATTATGTATCTGATCACATTTACAATAAAAAATTTGAATCTCACTCGAAAGTTTCTTCGTTGAAACAGGGACAAAGACGAACATGATTTGAAATATTGAATTGGTTTGTTATTTTAGGAATCACATTTTTCTGATTGACAGTAAGGAGGAAACTGAATAGCGTGAATTAGGGGATTTTATTTTAATTTTCCGTTTTGTTTTCCATTTTAAGCGCACCAGCCAAATATACAATGTATCACAATTAATGTATTCGAACTCACAGTTATGTATCCGGACTGTGTAATTTTCTAGGGATTTATGCAATTTCAAAAAAAAAATAGGGATATGATGTAATTTCATCATAACACTATGGGATTCCTAAAATATATACTAAAATAAAAATATTTTCTTATCCTTGTAACAAATGTTTTATGTATAAAATTTTAACATCGTGAAGTACAATAATCAATATTACATAAGTCAATCAACGAAACATACCTTGCATTTTCTTAATATAAAATAAATTAAGTAGACTATAGGTCTAAAATGTCACAAGTTATATGAGTCAATCAATAAATATAGGCACTAGTATTTTCATCTATGAAAAATATTAACCACAAATAATTCATGCTTAAAATATTCATCGCCCATAACAACATTTGTTAACACATTATCAAATTCAAATTAAATATTAATTCAATCTTTTCTCACAATTCCATCAGCATCAACTTGCACGAATATTAATATCATGTACCACCTCAAATAATGCCAATATTTTTCATATGTGAGTTAAATAAGAAGAACTTTTTCATTCTAAGAATTTGAGTAGTTCTAGAATCACCAGCATATATAATTTTTTCTTCTTCTCCAATTGGGTGTAGAATACAAAAAATTTAGTTCACACAAATGTGTTCAACTACATCAAAGTCTAACAACCAATCTTTCACATATTAGCCACAAGATTCCCTTGAAAATTGACCACAATAATTTATATCACCCGCTTACAAAAAATATTTTTTCTTAACGGGATTATAATTTCTCCGAATCATCTTCTACATTAAGGGGCATAATGACTTAATTTACTACACACATCCATTAAAACAGTAAAGAATTATGGTACGTACCTTATTAATATGAACACAAAAATTCAATTGACCTCCTATTTGTTTGACGAATGAAAATTCGACATTGCTATTAGCAATCAGTAATCTCAATTCCTCTGTTGTCTTTGCTCAGTAGATGAAAATACTACCCTACATTTTGTTAGAATTCCGCAGCCATCCATTTTACCATCCACACCAAAACAATTAAAATATATCTTTAACATAACATTTCGAAGAGATAAAAGAGCAATGGCGATTTTGCAAATAGTATTTTCACAAGAATAAAGTATAAAAATATCTTTAAGATTGTTGGAAATCTTACGGAAAACACTTCATCAAGAACACTTGTAAGGAATTTTCACAGCTTGAGGCATGTCAAAAGACATTGTCCTTAAAAATATTTCACCCAATATAGGTGTATCCCACAAAATTCAACAAGCTCCTCCTCTAATATAAAACTAGGAGTCAGAAACTAACAAAGATTCAATAGAAGGATACCCCGCACAATAAAATAGGGAAAAGAATATAAGTTCAGCTCTCTGATATTTTCATTTCATCTTTCTCAATATAACATAAACAAGATTATATATGCAAAGGAAAATAAGCTGCCAACGTCTCAAAGGAATAGAAATTAAAGTGTAAGAGTCAATATCATAAAATATATTAAAGACAATAAATTGAAGTCAATTTATTTTGGTCAAAAATAGACGTTGCAACAACCATATATATTACGAATTTTAATAGTGATTTATGATATAATCAAAAAGATATTAACACTTATTTATATAATAAATATAGACAATAATATCAATACTTCTTTTTGAGATATTAGAATCATTTTTCTAACATTATCTACTAACACGCAACAATCTAAATAACTAGAAGTAACCGTTTTCAACAATTAAAACAAGTTTCATCACTAAAACCCATTATCATAAAACATATGCGGAAATAACCCCCTAAAATTTGAAAGTCATGTCCTGAAACATCTATATAGTCTAGAATACGGAGATGCAATCCCAAAATAAAATAAGTCTAAGTCCAAAAAATGGACTAGAGAAAAGAGATGAACCCACAGCATCCCGAAAGCAGCTCACCCTTGGACTCAAAAAGCACCAAATTCACAACTGAGGTAGTGTAGAAACCGCTAGAATATGCCTTGTACTCAACAAAAGATGATAAAGTGCAGTATCAGTACACAAAATTAATAGTATACTAGTAGAATCGTCGGTCAGCTCCAATTATACGAAATATAAATAGATAACCGAAACTTAGTAAAACAAGACATCATGATAATATAGCTACAATCAGTAACATAAACATTGTCACTCCCCGAGCCTACACCCTGGACATGGCCGGCACTCGAGAACCATTGTTGGTCCCCAAGCAAACCCTTGGCCTGTCTCAAAACTCAGTGGAAGACTTACTCAACAATATATATGACCTCAATTTGCAAAGATTAACTCAAATGTCTCAAGATAAATAACTTAGAATATTAAAGTATTCAACTAGCCATAAAAGGCAACTCTAGTCTTAAACATTAACAATTGAAATGGAAAAGACTCCTCAAAACACTGATGTCTATGAAGCCTCTAATAACTATGATAGACGTCGGGACAAGACCCACGACTTCTTAATAAAACTGAAAATAGAAATGGAATCCTCTGAAAGCAAGGAGGCTCACCAAAGCAAAATTGAACTGCAAGTGGTATCAACGGAGTACCTATTGATGACCCTGAATACCTGTATCTGCATCATGAAACGATGCAGGCCAAATGGAGTCAGTACATTGAATGTACGAGCATGTAAGGGGAACTCTAAAACATAGACATAAGCTTGAACTGATAAAAGGAAGAACATACTCACCTCATGTCAACTCAACTCAACTTAATATAGAAGCAACAATAAAGATGTAGTATAAAGAAAGCTTTTCAAACAGTAGATAATAACTCAATGTATGTAAAAATACAGTAATAAACTCTTTACTCATATTTGGGAGATTCTCTAACCGACAACCATCACGATGAGCTATGTGATGATACAACGTCTCACCCACGCTGTCAGAACTGTCCTATACCTTTCCAGAGTATAGGACATCCTCAACTAAATGGATCCACTAAGCTTTGCTTAAAAGCAATAAGAAATCATCTAAAAAGTATGATCCTTTACCCATGTTGGCATACATGATTTATGAAGATTTTGAGTTGTCTGGACTCATCCACATATCGGTGCTCAATACTACACCCAATGATATATATAACTCATGCTCATGTGTTTTTAAGAAAACATACCTCCTCCTCAATTTGAGATAATTAATCAAAAGATTCTCTTAAAAGAGATGATACTCAAAAACTCTTCATGAACTCATTTAGAAAACAAGGTTTCATCTCGTTTTAAATGTAAAAGTTTTACATGCTTGGGAATACTTAGTCTCCTCATACTCATTTAAAAAAATGAACTCAACTCTCCTCATCCTCATACTCAAGTACTCAAGTCTTAATTTAAGTTTAAAAAAAATGAAAAAGACTTCTCAAAGTGACTCAAAAAGGTTTCTCGAACTTTAACCTTAATCTTTACTGTACTTTGAAAAGTGAATTAAGAGACATGTTTAGGATATATGAATGATCTCTCGATGATTTACGAAGGTTTAGATAGTTGGTATCGAGAAGGGAATGAAAGCTCGGCACAAAGGAACAAGTACGGAACGAGAACATAGAAGGAAAGTTGCCTGATGCTCCAGGCGCAGGGGTGGAGCGTCGCGCCAGGCCTCCAATTACTGGGGGTCATGTCTGGCGCACTGTTGGTGCCCCACGCCAGCCCCTCAAGCACATCTGGGGTACGCCGCCCCAACTCTTTTTCAGAACGTTCTGACGAATATTTCTTCCCAATTTTTTGGTCTTAATTAACCTAGAATCAATTGATTTCTTCCAAACTCCCTTAGATTCATTAACCCAATACAAGTAAACAAAAATCTACTCAAGATCCCTCAATAACAACACTCAAACGCAAGATCCTCACCTCAAGAACTCAACAAAACCTCATTATCAAAGAATGAAGCACCAAACCTCAAGAACTCAATATACTCAATTTCATGGATGGATTCGAAATTGGAAACTCATGATTGGCGTGTGGGTGAACAAACCCATCACTATGAAAACTTACATACCTCGAAAGAATTCAGTTCTTGGTGATTTCCCCGAAATCTCTAAGAATTTCTTGAAAACTTCCTCTTTTGTCCTCTTGAACTTTCCCCTAGTTTCCTGAATGCTTTAGACTTGAGTGAAAACTGATTTTTTATTGGGTTAACAAAACATGTATGCCTAGTGGGGTAAAGAAAAGACCAAAATACCCCTTCTTAATTTGGGTGAATTTCCTTAACTGGATAGGTTGTACTCAAACGTGCATATCTCCCTCATTCGAACTTAGAATTTAGCAAACTCGGCGGCGTTGGAAAGAGGACTCAACGATCTTCGATTTGATATCTAATGGGCCACCTAACACATCAAGTTCTAAAATTTATGGTCGTTTGAAGTTTACCCAAAACTCATAATTTAAGAATAATTTGTACTAATCTCAAATTGGCTAGTTCTAATTTAGTTATTTCTAAAATTAACCCTTTCTAAGATCGAGGTGTTACAATATCTCCCCCTTGGGAACATTCATCCTCAAATGAGACAACTCTTAATGAATAGGGGTGGGAGAATACCTAACACCCAACTCAAACACCCAACATGCAAATACATCATAGTTCAACATATCAATGTAAGGAGTTATTGACAAAAGTTATTACCTTGATCTAGAATTTCTCCGGAAGGAAAGAGATGAGAGTATCTCTTCTTCATATCCTCCTCATCTTCCCATGTAGCTTCCTCAACAAACTGATTTCTCCATAAAACTTTGACTGATGCAACCTCTTTGGTTCTCAACTTGCGAACCTGACGATCAAGAATCTGAACGGGAACCTTCTCATAGGATAGGCTATTCTTAATACCAATATTTTCAATAGGTACAATGAGTGAAGGATCTCTCATACACTTCTTTAACATAGAAATGTGGAATACGGGATGAACTACTACTAACTTTGACGGTAGATCCAACTCATAAGCTACATTGCCAATTCTCTTGGATATCTTGTAAGGACCAATGTATCGGGGACTAAGCTTACCCTTCTTTCCAAATCTCATAACACCCTTCATGGGTGAACCCTCCAAGTAAACCCAATAATCCACCTCAAACTCTAAGTCTCTTCTCCTAACATCGGTATAGGATTTCTGACGACTTTGCGCTGTTTTCAACCTTTCTTGAATAATCTTCACTTTCTCCATAGCTTGATGAACCAAGTCTGGTCCTATCAGCCCAGCTTCACCGACCTCAAACCATCAATAGTAGATCTACATCTTCACCCATAAAGAGCCTCATAAGGAGCCATCTGGATACTAGAGTGATAGCTATTGTTGTAAGCAAACTCTATGAGAGGTAAGTTATCATCCCAATTACCTTTGAAATTGATCACACAAGCCCTCAACATATCCTCTAAAGTCTGAACTGTACGCTCTTCTTTCCCATTAGTCTAATGATGGAAAGTAGTACTCAAATTTACCTTCGAACCCAAACCTTTCTGGAAAGACTTCCAAAATTGTGTGGTGAATTGTCCACTTCTATATGAAATGATGGACACAGGGACTCCATGAAGTCTGACTATCTGTTGAATATATAACCTGCCATAATCTTCTGCCGAAAAGGTAGTCTGTACCGGCAAGAAATGGGCTGATTTAGTCATCAAATCTACAATCACCCAAATTGAATCATGCTACATGCGAGACCGCGACAACCCAGTAATGAAATCCATATTGATCATATCCCACTTCCATTACAGAAGATCTATATTCTGAGCCATACCACCGGGCCTTTGGAGCACTACCTTGACTTGTTGGCAATTCGGGCACTTAGCGACGAACTCTGCAATACACCTCTTCATACTACTCCACCAATAGACTTCCCTCAAGTCACGATACATCTTTATGGAACTGGGATGGATTGAATATCTGGAGCTATGAGCTTCCTCCATGATCCTCTCTTGGAGTTCATCCACCTTTGGTACACACAATCTACCTTGATACCTCAAAACACCATCTCACCCTTGTTCAAAGGCCATAACTTTTTACTTATGAACATTTACCTTCAATTCAAACAATACAGGGTCTTGGCCTTGTTTCTCCTTCACTTTAGACACTAGTGATGATTCAGCCCCATTCATCACCACCACTCCACCTTCATTGGAATCCATTAACCGGACTCCCAATCGTGTAAGTCTATGCACATCTTTGGCTAATTCTTTCTTTCCTTCTTCAACATGGGTTGTACTTCCCATAGATAACTTTCTCAAAGCATCAGCAACAACATTAGCCTTACCTGAGTGATAGAGAATACTCATGTCATAATTCTTGAGCAACTCCAACCACCTCCTCTGTCTGAGATTAAGCACTTTCTGACTGAAAACATATTGAAGACTCTTGTGATCGGTGAACACATCTACATGAACACCATAGAGATAGTGATGCCATATTTTCAAAGCAAACACTACAACAACAAACTTGAGATCATGAGTTGGGTAATTCTTCTCGTGAATATTAAGCTGTCTAGAGGCATAGGCTATAACCTTACCATTTTGCATCAATACACAACCAAGTCAAACTCTGGACGCATCACAATACACAACAAAGCCTTGTATACCCTCCGGTAGGGTCAACACTAGGGAAGTAGTCAATCAAGTTTTCAATTCCTGAAAGCTTTTCTCACAAGCCTCAGACCATTGAAACTTAACTGTTTTCTGAGTCAACTTGGTCAATGGAGACGAAATAGATGAGAACCCCTCGACAAACCTTCTATAATAACCAGCCAATCCTAAGAAGCTCATTATATCAGTTGGAGATGTGGGTCTGGGCTAGTTCTTTACGGCCTCAATCTTTTGAGTGTCAAATCGAATCCCTTCTCCAGATACAATCTGGCCTAAGAATGCCAAAGACTCAAGCTAAAACTCACACTTAGAAAATTTGGCATGCAACTCCTTATCTTTGATTGTTTGGAGAACTACTCTAAGATGACTAGAATGATCCTCCTCATTCCTCGAATAGATTAGAATGTCATCAATGAATAGGATAACAAACATGTCAAGATAAGGCTTAAACACTCTGTTCATAAGATGCATGAACGCTGTAGGAGCATTAGTCAAGCCAAAAGACATAACAAGAAACTCATAATGACCATAACGGGTCCTGAATGTTGTCTTTGGAATATCACTCTCTCTTACCCTCAACTGATGATAGCCAAATCTAAGGTCAAGCAAGTGGCACCCAGAAGTTGATCGAATAGATCATCAATTCTCGGAAGGGGATACTTATTCTTGATAGTAACCTTGTTCAACTGACGATAGTCTATACACATTCTAAGAGAACCATCTTTCTTCCTCACAAACAAGATCAGAGCTCCCCAAGGTGAGACACTAGGTCGAATAAAACCCTTATCAAGAAGATCTTTTAGCTGCTCTTTTAACTCTTTTAACTAAGCTGGAGCCATTCTATATGGGGAAATAGAAATAAGTTGAGTATTAGGAAAAATATATATACCAAAGTCAATTTCTCACTGAGGAGGGACTCCGGGAAGATCATCTGGAAAGATCTCTGGAAACTCATTCACAACTGGAACTGACTGAATAGGCGGTGTCTCAACACTAAAGTCATTAACTCACACTAAGTGATAGATGCACCCCTTAGAATCTAACTTTTTGGCCTTAAGGTACGAAATGAAACGACCCTTAGGCACTGCTGAACTACTCCTCCACTCTATAACTGGCTCATTAGGAAATTGAAACTTGACTATTCGATTTCTACAATCAACTGAGGCATAACAAGCATGAAGCCAGTCCATGCCTAGAATAACATCAAAGTCCACCATGTCTAACTCGACTAAGTCAGCCATGGTGTCTTTGTGATTTACAGAGATGACACAATCACGATAAACTCTCTCAGCTAGAATAGACTCACCAATAGCTGTAGAAACACTGAAGGGCTCAAGAAGTCGTTCGGGAAGACTATCAAACTTTATAGCAATATATGGAGTCACAAAAGATAGATCGCACCTGGATCAAGTAATGAATATACATCAAAAGTAAAAACTTTGATCATACCAGTGACAACATCTGGCGAATTCTCTTGCTCTTGGCATTGGTGATAGCATACAGACGGTTTGCTCCTCTGTTTGTCCCTGAAGTAGCTCCTTTAGGTTCAGCTCTGTCTTCTGGAGCCGCTGAAGAAGATTGGGCTCTATTGCCCCCATTACCATTACCTTGCCTGTTCTTAGGGCACTCTCTCTTGAAGTGACCTGCCTGACCACACTTGAACCATCCCATGGAGCCATCACGGCATGCTCTTGGGTGGTTTCCACCACACTTAGCACATGTAGGGGTCCAGTTGGCCCCTTGTGCCACACTACCCTGAGATTGAGTAGGTCTAGCTCTGAAGTTCTGCGAATTCTGATTCCTGAACTAACCTCTGTTCGTTGGTGCAGGTGCACTATCAGGTGATGGTGCAGGTCCGGTTGGGCTTTGTTGAAAAGATGATCGGTTCGCATTACAGGCCTTCTGTTGTCCGGACTCATTACCTGTTGTCTTAGCCTTCTTGCTGCAGAACTCTTTCCTATCTCTCAACTTGTCCTCCTCAACCTGCTGCACATGGATCATAAGTCTTGCTATGTCCATGTCCTCTATCAACATAGCTACCTTACCCTCGTTACTTGAAAAGCGAGACAACCCAGACACAAACAGACTCATCCTGCTCCTGATATCAACAACCATCTCCGTAACGTAACAGGATAGTTGAGTGAACTTGAGGCTGTACTCATGCACACTCATGGACTCCTGCTTAAGAGTGAGGAATTCTCTTACCTTTTCCTCTCTCAGCTCACGGGGAAAGAAAAGCCCCATGAAGGCACTTTCAAACACAACGCGACTCACAATTGGTGCTCCTTCAGCCATGCTCTTCTTCCATTGGTCGTACCAAATCCTCACCCCACCATTGATATGGTATGCATCTAACTCCACTTGATCAACATCACCAACATGCATAACCTAAAACACCTTCTACAGCTCCTCCACAAAGTTCTCCGGATCCTCAGTGACATTTGACTCAGTGAATTCTGGAGGATTCATCCTCAAGAACTCACAGATCCTGGATGTATCAGCCACATCCTAACGAATCAGTCTCTGTTGACCAACTTGGTTGGTCACCACTTGACTCAACATCCGGATAGCATCCCGGAACTCAGCATTTGTGACCTCTTCTTGGGGTTGCATTTCTGGTGCATTGGGGACCCCTTGATCCTGGGGATCAACATTCCTCCTAGCAGGATGACCTCGAACAGCTCTTCGTGGAGGCATGATCTGAAAGATACGTGCAAGCATGAATTAGAAAGAAACTTTTATAGAGTTAAACTCTATCGCACGAAAAGAGTATGAAAGAAGTGAGATATTTCCTAAATGTTGTAGTCTCCTAATTATCGATGGGCCAGCTTCACACCGATAACCAAAACTCTACAGACATGACTTCATAGACACCCTAGGACTCTTGAACTCTGTTGTTTGATACCAAATTTGTCACGCCTCGAGCCTACACCCTGGACGTGGCCGGAACTCGAGAACCGTTGCTGGTTTCCAAGCGAACCCTTGTCCTGGCTCAAAACTCAGCGGAAGACTTACTCAATAATTTATATGACCTCAATTTGCAAAGATTAACTCAAATGTCTCAAGATAAATAACTTAGAATATTAAAGTATTCAACTAGCCATAAAAGGAAACTCAAGTCTTAAACATTAACAATGGAAATGGAAAAGACTCCTCAAAACACTACTGTCTATGAAGCCTCTAATAACTATGATAGAGATGACACAATCACGATAAACTCTCTCAGCTAGAATAGACTCACCAATAGTTGTAGAAACACTGAAGGGCTGAAGAAGTCTTTCGGGAAGACTATCAAACTTTATAGCAATATATGGAGTCACAAAAGATAGATCGCACCTGGATCAAGTAATGAATATACATCAAAAGTAAAAACTTTGATCATACCAGTGACAACATCTGGCGAATTCTCTTGCTCTTGGCATTGGTGATAACATACAGACGGTTTGCTCCTCTGTTTGTCCCTGAAGTAGCTTCTTTAGGTTCAGCTCTGTCTTCTGGAGCCGCTGAAGAAGATTGGGCTCTATTGCCCCCATTACCATTACCTTGCCTGTTCTTAGGGCACTCTCTCTTGAAGTGACCTGCCTGACCACACTTGAACCATCCCATGGAGCCATCACGGCATGCTCTTGGGTGGTTTCCACCACACTTAGCACATGTAGGGGTCCAGTTGGCCCCTTGTGCCA